>JAREIS010002185.1:0-23096 GCA_030060385.1 Muscicapa striata striata | reverse complement strand
GGGAATTTTGAGAATTTTGGGGATTTGGGACAATTTTGGGGATCTTGGAAATTTTGTACAGAATTTTGGGGATTTTGGTAAATTTTGGGAAATTTGGGGGAATTTTGGGGGAATTTTGGGGAAATTTTGGGGGAATTTTGGAATTTCTGAATTTTCCCCTCCCCCCTCTCCAGGTGGGGTCAGAGGAGCCCGAGGAGCCCCCGGGGGAGCCCCAGGTGAGAACTGGGGAAAAATTTGGGAAATTTTGGGAAAATTTGAGAAATTTTGGGGAAATTTGGGAAATTTTGGGAAAATCTGGGAAATTTTGGGAAAATTTGGGAAATTGTGGAAAATTTTTGGGAATTTTGGAAATTTTTGGGAAATTTTTGGGAATTTTGGGAAATTTTGGAGATTTAGGGAAGATTTTGGGGAAATTTTGGCGAAATTTTGGGGAATTTTTAGACAATTCTAGGAAATTCTGGGAAATTTTTGGGAAATTTTGGAAATTTTGGGAAATTTTTGGGAAATTTTGGGAAATTTTAAGAAAATTTTGGGGGAATTTTGGGAAATTTTTAGAAAAATTTTGGGAATTTTGGGAAAATTTTGGGAAATTTTTGGGAAATTTTGGGGAATTTTGGAAATTTTTGGAAAATTTCGGGAAAATTTAGGAAATTTTGGGGAATTTTGGAGAATTTTGGGAAATTTTGGAATTTTTGGGAAATTTTTCAAAATTTGGAAATTTTTGGGAAAAATTTGGGAAATTTTTGGGAAAATTTTGGGAAATTTTTGGGAGATTCTGAGGAATTTTGGGAAAAATTTGGGAAATTTTTGGGAAAATTTTCGGAAAAATTTGGGAAATTTTTGGGAAAATTTTGGGAGATTTGGAGAAAATTTTGGGGAATTTTGGGAATTTTGGGTATTTTTGGTTTTCTTTTTATTTTTGGGTGGATTTGGGGGGAATTTTTGGGGGATTTTGGGATTTTTTGGGGGAAATTTTTGGGATTTTTGGAATTTTGGTCTATTTTGATTTTTGGGTGGAGTTTTGGATTTTGGGGGGAATTTGGGGAATTTTAGGGGAATTTTCAGGGATTTTAGGGCAGATTTTTGGGGGATTTTTGGGTGGATTTTTTTGAATTTTTGGGGTTTTTTTTGTAATTTTGGGTCGTTTTTTTATTTTGGGGTGATTTTTGTGGTTTTTGGGTGGGATTTGGGTTCATTTTGGGGATTTCAGTGTTTCCTATTTCAGAAAGATTTTGGGGATTTTTTGGTTTTTTTTTTTTGGGTTCTGACCCCCTGAACCCCCAAAATTCCCAGGGGTCCCCCGGATCAAACACGTCTGCAGGAGAGCCCCTCCCCGAGCCTGGCACCCCCGAAGGTGAGACACCCCAAAATCCCAAAATTCCCAAAATCTTTCCCAAAAAACACAAAAAAAAAGCCCCAAAATCCCCCAAATCCCCAAAATTCCCCTAAAACCACAAAAAAAGGCCCAAAATCCCCAAAAACCCCAAAAATCCCCCAAAAACCCCCAAAATTTCCCCAAAACAAACAAAAAAACCTTAATAAAAACCCCCAGAAGACCCCAAAAATTTCCACAAAATACCCAAAAAAATGCCCCAAAATTCCCCCAAAATTCCCTCAAAAAATCCCAAAATGCCACCCAAAAACCCCAAAATCCCCCAAAAAACTCCAAAATCTCCTCAAAAATACCCAGAAAATACCAAAAAAAATTTCCCAAAATTCACCTCAAAATCCCCAAAATGCCACCCAAAAAAACCCCAAAATTCCCAAAAATTCCCAAAATCCCACCCCAAAAAACCACAAAAAGCCCCAAAATCCCCAAAACCCCCAAAATCTCCCCAAAAATCTCCCAAAAATTCACACAAAATACCCAAAAAAAATCCCCAAAATTCCCCAAAAATCCCCAAATCCTGCCCAAAAAACCCCAAAAATCCCCCCAAAAATCCCCCCCAAAATACTCAAAATTGCCCCCAAAATCTCCCAAAAATTCCCAAAAAATCCCCAAAATTCCCCCTCAACCCCCCGAAGGTGAGAGATCCCAAAAATCCCCAAAATTCCACAAAATCCCCCAAAATTCCACCCCAAAAAACCCAAAATTCCCCCAAATCCCCCAAAAATCCCCAAAAATCCCCAAATTCCCCAAAAAATCCCCAAAATCTCCACAAATATACCCAGAAAATACCCAAAAAAATCCTCCAAAATTCCCATAAAAATCCATAAAAAAACCCAAAAAACCCCAAAATTCCCCAAAAAAATTCTCCAAAAAATCCCCCAAAATTTCCCCCAAAATCCCCAAAAATCCCCACCCAAAATCTCCCCAAAATTCCCCAAAATCTCCCCAAAATTCCCCAAAATCTCCCCAAAATTCCCCAAAATCTCCCCAAAATCCCCCCCAAACCCCCCAAAATTCCCCAAAATCTCCCCAAAATTCCCCCAAACTCCCCAAACCCCCAAAATTCCCCAAAATCTCTCAAATCCCCCAAATCCCCCAAATTTCCCCAAATCCCTTCCAAATCTTCCCAAAATCTCCCAAAACCCCCAAAAGCCCCAAATCCTCCCCAAATCCTCCCCAAAATCTCCCCAAAATTCCTCAAAATCTCCCCAAAATTTCCCCAAATCTCCCCAAATCTCCCCAAATCCTCCCCAAATTCCCCCAAAATCCCCAAATCTCCCCAAAATTGCCCCAAATCCCCAAATTTCCCCCAAATCCCTTCCAAATCTTCCCAAACTCCCCCCAAAACCCCCCAAATCTCCCCACATCCCCCCAATATTCCCCCAAAATCCCCCCAAATCTTCCCAAAATCTCCCCAAAATTACCCCAGGTCCCCCCAAACCCCCCAAAATTCCCCAAAATCTCCCCAAAATTACCCCAAACTCCCCCCAAATCCCCCAAAATTCCCCCCAAATTTCCCCTTAATCTCCCCAAACCCCCCAAATTTTCCCCCCAAATTCCCCCAACCCCCCCCAAACCCCCCAAAATTCCCTCAAATCTCTCTCAAATCCCCCCAAATCTCCCCAAAATCTCCCCAAAATTCCCCAAAATCCCCCAGAATTTCCCCAAACTCCCCCAACCCCCAAAATCCCCCCCAAAATTCCCCTAAATCTCCCCAAACCCCCCAAATTTTTCCCCCAAACCCCCCTCAAGTCTCCCTAAAATTTCCCCAAACCCCCCAAAATCTTCCCAAAATCTCCCCAAAATTCCCCAGGTCCCCCAAACCCCCAAAATTCCCCAAAATCTCCCCCAAATTACCCCAAACTCCCCCAAACCCCCAAAATTCCCCCAAATTCCCCTTAATCTCCCGAACCCCCAAATTTTCCCCCAAACCCCCAAAATTCCCTCAAATCTCTCTCAAATCCCCAAATCTCCCCAAAATCTCCCCAAAATTCCCCCAATCCCCCAAATTCCCCTAAATCTCCCCAAACCCCCAAATTTTTCCCCCAACCCCCCCCCAAGTCCCCCTAAAATTTCCCCAAAACCCCCCAAAATCTCCCCAAATCCTCCCCAAATTCCCCAAAATCCCCCCAAATCTCCCGAAACCCCCCAAAATTCCCCAAATTCCCCCAAAATCCCCCAAATCTCCCCAAAATCCTCCCCAAAATTCCCCCAGGTCCCCCAAAACCCCCCAAAATTCCCCAAAATCTCCCCCAAATTACCCCAAACTCCCCCCAAACCCCCCAAAATTCCCCCCAAAATTCCCCTAAATCTCCCCAAACCCCCCAAATTTTTCCCCCAAACCCCCAAACCCCCAAACTCCCCCAAAATCTCCCCAAAATCCCCCAACCCCCAATTTCTCTCTCTCCCCCAGACCCCCTCGGGCCCGAGTCCCCCAAAGCGCCCCCGGCCCAGCCCCCCCCCGCCGCGGGGGTCGCGGGGTGGGGGCGGGCGGGGGCGGGGGCGGGGCGCGGGGTGGGGGGCGGGGCGCGGGGCTCGCGCTGCGGGCGCTGCCGCGGCTGCCGCCGCCCCCAGGACTGCGCGCTGTGCCCCAACTGCCGCGACAAACCCAAATTCGGGGGCCCAACACCAAAAGCAGTGCTGCGTGTGAGTGGGGAGGGGCGGAACGGGGCGGGAAAGTTGGGAAAAGTTGGGGAAAAATTGGGGAAAAATTTGGGGGAAATTGGGGAAAAAATGGGGGAAAAAAGGAAAAAAATTGGGGAAAATCGGGGAAAAATTGAAATAAAATGGGGAAAAATTGGGGAAAAATTGGGAAAAATTGGGGGAAATTGGGGGAAAAATGGGGGGAAAATGGAAAAAAAATTGGGGAAAAATCGGGGAAAAATTGAAATAAAATGGGGAAAAATTGGGGGAAAAATTGGGGGAAAAATTGGGGTGAAATTGGGGAAAAATGGGGAAAAAGGAAAAAAATTGGGGAAAATCGGGGAAAAAATTGAAATAAAATGGGGAAAAATTGGGGGAAAATTGGGGGAAAATTGGTGAAAAAGGAAAAAATTGGGGAAAAAGTGGGAAAATTTGGGATAGAATGGGGAAAAATTGGGAGGAAATGGGGGAAAAATTGGGGAAAAATTGGGGGAAAATTGGGGGAGATTTGGGGAAAAATTTGGGGTAAAATGGGAAAAATTGGGGGAAAGTGGGGAAAAAATTGAGGGGAAATGGGGAGAATTGTGGGAAAAATTGGGGGAAATTGGGGAAAAAAGGAAAAAAATTGGGGAAAAATCGGGGAAAAAATTGAAATAAAATGGGGAAAAATTGGGGGAAAAATTGGGGGAAAATTGGGGAAAAAAGGAAAAAAATTGGGGAAAAAGTGGGGAAAAAGTGGGAAAATTTGGGATAGAATGGGGAAAATTGGGAGGAAATGGGGGAAGTTGGGGGAAAAATTGGGGGAAATTGGGGGAAATTGGGGAAAAATGGGGGAAAAAGGAAAAATTGGGAAAAATCGGAAAAAAATTGAAATAAAATGGGGAAAATTGGGGGAAAATTGGGGAAAAAGGAAAAAATTGGGGAAAAAAGTGGGGAAAAAGTGGGAAAATTTGGGATAGAATGGGGAAAATTGGGAGGAAATGGGGGAAGTTGGGGGAAAAATTGGGGGAAATTGGGTGAAATTGGGGAAAAATGGGGGAAAAAGGAAAAATTGGGGAAAATCGGGAAAAATTGAAATAAAATGGGGAAAAATTGGGGGAAAAATTGGGGGAAAATTGGGGAAAAAGGAAAAATTGGGGAAAAAAGTGGGAAAAATTTGGGATAGAATGGGGAAAAATTGGGAGGAAATGGGGGGAAGTTGGGGGAAAAATTGGGGGGAAATTGGGGTGAAATTGGGGAAAAAATGGGGGAAAAAAGGAAAAAAATTGGGGAAAAATCGGGGAAAAAATTGAAATAAAATGGGGAAAAATTGGGGGAAAATTGGGGGAAAAATTGGGGAAAAAAGGAAAAAAATTGGGGAAAAAGTGGGAAAAATTTGGGATAGAATGGGGAAAAATTGGGAGGAAATGGGGGAAAAATTTGGGAAAAATTGGGAAAAATTTGGGGAAAAATCGGGAAAATCAGGAAAAAAATGTGGGAAAACTGGGGAAAAAATGGGAAAAATTTGGGATAAAATGGGGAAAAATTGGGAGGAAATGGGGGGAAGTTGGGGGGAAAAATTGGGGAAAAATTGGGGAAAAATTGGGGAAAATCAGAAAAAATTTGTGGGAAAATTGAGGAAAAATGGGAAAAAAATTGGGATAAAATGGGGAAAAAATTGGGGGAAATTGGGGGGAAATTTTGGGGGAATTTTGGGGGAATTTTGGGGGTTTTGGGACCCTCTGACCGCCCCTCCCCCCCTCCCCTCCCCCCCCCAGGCTCCGGCGCTGCGACAGAATCGAGGCTCGGAAACTGGAACGGCTCGGGAGGAGAGGTGGGATAAACTGGGAGGGACTGGGAGGGACTGGGATAAACTGGGAGGGACTGGGAGGGGATTTGGGGTCATTGGTTTGTACTGGTTGGAGGTTTGGGGTGTCTGGGAGGGACTGGGAGGGAACTGGGATAAACTGGGAGGGACTGGAATAAGCTGGGAGGGACTGGAATAAACTGGGAGGGGACTGAGATGGACTGGGATGGAACTGGGATGGACTGGGAGGGACTGGGATGGACTGGGATGGACTGGGAGGGGATTTGGGGTTATTGGTTTGTACTGGTTTGAGGTTTGGGGTGACTGGGAGGGACTGGGAGGGAACTGGGAGGGGATTTGGATCAAACTGGGAGGGGCTGGGAGAGGATTTGGGGTCATTGGTTTGTACTGGTTTGGGGTTTGGGGTGACTGGGGTGGGATTTGGGGTCACTGGTTTATACTGGGATGGACTGGGAGGGAACTGGGAGGGAATCGGGAGCTACTGGTTTATACTGGTTTGTACTGGCTTGGAGTTTGGGGTCACTGGTTTATACTGGGAGGGACTGGGAAGGGTGAAAAGGGGGTTGGGGGTTACTGGTTGTTACTGGTTGTTACTGGTTTATACTGGGAGGGAACTGGGAGCCTCCAAATCCCTCCCCAAATTGTCCCCAAATCCCCCCAAAAATGTCCCCAAATGCCCCCAAACGTCCCCAAATGTCCCCAAATCCCCTCCCCCACCCCCCAAACGTCTCCAAAATGTCCCCAAATTGTCCCTGAGTGTCCCCAAATCCCCTCCCCCATCCCCAAAAATGTCCCCAAATTGTCCCCAAATCCCCCCTGGGACCCCCAGAAATGTCCCCAGATCCCCTCCCCCACCCCCCAAACGTCCCCAAAATGTCCCCAAATGACCCCAAAATGTCCCCAGAAATGTCCCCAAATCCCCTCCCCCACCCCCCCAATCTCCATCCCTGACCTGTCCCGAGGGTCCCTCGGCCCCCTCCCCACCCCGGCTCCGGGCCCCGCCCTCCCAGGTGTGGGCCTCCCCCAGCACGTGGGGCCGAGCGGGGCCGGGGACACAGGGACAGGTACGGGGGGAGGGGGGGGAGGGGAAATTTGGGGGGAATTTGGGGGTCCCGGGGGGATTTGGGGGGATTTGGGGAGGTTTGGGGCGTGGGGGAGGGGATTTAGGGGGGATTTTTGGGGGGAAATTTGGGGAGTTTTGGGGGGTTCCTGGTGGGATTTGGGGACATTTGGGGGGTGGGGGAGGGGATTTTTTTGGGATTTTTTGAGATTTTTTGGGGATTTTTTGGGGGAAATTTGGGGAATTTTGGGGGGTCCTGGTGGGATTTTGGGGGGATTTGGGGAGTGGGGGAGGGGATTTGGGTAAAATTTGGGGGATTTTGGGGAGTCCTGGGGGATTTTGGGGGATTTTGGGGGATTTGGGGGATGTTTGGGGAGTGGGGGAGGGGATTTAGGGGGATTTTGAGGGAAATTTGGGGAATTTTTGGGGTCCTGGGGGATTTTGGGGGATTTGGGGGCGTTTGAGGAGTGGGGGAGGGATTTGGAGGGGATTTTTGGGGGATCCTGGGGGATTTGGGACATTTGGGGAGTGGGGAGGGATTTTGAGGGATTTTGGGGGAAATTGGGGATTTTGGGGGATTTGGGGACGTTTGGGGAGTGGGGGAGGGGATTAGGGGGCGATTTTTTTTGGAATTTGGGGGAAATTTGGGGGATTTTGGGGATCTCAGGGTGATTTTGGGGGATTTGGGGATTTGGGGAGTGGGGGAGGGGATTTGAGGGGATTTTTGGGGAAATTTGGGGATTTTGGGGGGTCCTGGGGGGATTTGGGGGGATTTTGGGGGGTCCCACGTTGATCTTTGGGGAATTTTGGGGGGAATTTGGGGGATTTGGGGATGGGGGAGGGGATTTGGGGCCAGATTTTGGAGGGAATTTGGGGATTTGGGGAAATTTTGGGAAGATTTTGGGTTCCTGGGGGGCGATTTGGGGCCATTGGGGAGGTGGGGGAGGGGAATTTTTTTGGGAATTTGGGGGAAATTTGGGAAATTTGGGGGATCCCAGGTGGAATTTTGGGTGGATTTGGTGCAATTTTGGAAAATTTGGGGATTTTGGGTGAATTTGGAGTTTTTTGGGAAAATTTGGGGTTTTTTGGGTGATTTTGGGATAATTTTGGATAATTTTGGGTAATTTTGGGTAATTTTGGATGATTTGACAAAATTTGGGATAATTTTAGGATAATTTTGGGAAAATTTGGGGTAATTTTGGAGAATTTTGGGTAATTTTGGATAATTTCGCGTAATTTGGGATAATTTTGGATGATTTGAGAAAATCTGGAATAATTTGGGATAATTTTGGGATATTTTTGGATAATTTTGGGATAATTTTGGGACAATTTTGGGATAGTTTTTGGATAATTCGGGATAATTTTGGGATAATTTTATATTTTTGGGGATTTTTTTGGGGGTAATTTTGGGCTGATTTTGGGATAATTTTGGGGGTTTTTTGAGATAATTTTGGGATAATTTTGGGATAATTTTAGGGATAATTTTGGATATTTTTGGGGATAATTTTGGGATAATTTTTGGATATTTTTGGGCTGATTTTGGGCTGATTTTGGGGTAATTTTGGGGTAATTTTAGGTTTTTTTGGGATAATTTTGGGATAATTTTGGGCTGATTTGGGGCTGATTTTGGGTGGTTTTTGGGGATAATTTTGGGGTTTTTTTGGGATATTTTGGGGATATTTTTGGGGTAATTTTGGGGTATTTTTGGGGGTAATTTTGGGCTGATTTTGGCTGATTTTGGGATGATTTTGGGATAATTTTGAGCTGAATTTGGGATATTTTTGGGATATTTTTGGGCTGATTTTTGGGTGGTTTTTGGGGATAATTTTGAGCTGAATTTGGGATATTTTTGGGCTGTTTTTGGGCTGTTTTTGGGCTGATTTTGGGATATTTTTGGGATATTTTTGGGATATTTTTGGGATGTTTTTGGGATGTTTTTGGGCTGATTTTGGGCTGATTTTGGGCTGATTTTGGGGCTGGTTTTGGGCTGATTTTGGGATATTTTTGGGCTGTTTTTGGGCTGAATTTGGGGCTGATTTTGGGCTGATTTTGGGATATTTTTGGGCTGATTTTGGGATATTTTTGGGATATTTTTGGGCTGATTTTGGGCTGAATTTGGGATATTTTTGGGATGTTTTTGGGCTGATTTTGGGATATTTTTGGGATGTTTTTGGGCTGATTTTGGGGCTGATTTTGGGCTGATTTTGGGCTGATTTTGGGATATTTTTGGGCTGATTTTGGGATATTTTTGGGATATTTTTGGGCTGATTTTGGGATATTTTTGGGATATTTTTGGGATATTTTTGGGCTGATTTTGGGATATTTTTGGGCTGTTTTTGGGCTGATTTTGGGATATTTTTGGGATGTTTTTGGGCTGATTTTGGCTGATTTTGGGCTGATTTTGGGCTGATTTTGGGCTGATTTTGGGGCTGATTTTGGGCTGATTTTGGGGCTGATTTTGGGCTGATTTTGGGATATTTTTGGGATATTTTTGGGCTGATTTTGGGGCTGATTTTGGGATATTTTTGGGCTGATTTTGGGCTGATTTTGGGATATTTTTGGGATATTTTTGGGCTGATTTTGGGCTGATTTTGGGCTGATTTTGGGATATTTTTGGGATGTTTTTGATTTTGGGCTGATTTTGGCTGATTTTGGGACATTGGGGACATTGGGGGACATTGGGGACACATTGGGGACATTGGGGACATTGGGGACATTGGGGGACATTGGGGACATTGGGGGACATTGGGGACATTGGGGACATTGGGGGACATTGGGGGGACATTGGGGACATTGGGGGGACATTGGGGGACATTGGGGGGGACATTGGGGACATTGGGGGGACATTGGGGACATTGGGGACATTGGGGGACATTGGGGGACATTGGGGACATTGGGGACATTGGGGGACATTGGGGACATTGGGGACATTGGGGGACATTGGGGACATTGGGGACATTGGGGGACATTGGGGACATTGGGGACATTGGGGGGACATTGGGGACATTAGGGACATTAGGGGACATTGGGGGGGGACATTGGGGGACATTGGGGGACATTGGGGACATTGGGGACATTGAGGGGGACATTGGGGACATTGGGGGGACATTGGGGGACATTGGGGGGACATTGGGGACATTGGGGGACATTGGGGACATTGGGGGGACATTGGGGGACATTGGGGACATTGGGGGGACATTGGGGGGACATTGGGGGGACATTGGGGGGACATTGGGGACATTGGGGACATTGGGGACATTGGGGGGACATTGGGGGACATTGGGGACATTGGGGACATTGGGGACATTGGGGACATTGGGGACATTGGGGACATTGGGGGACATTGGGGGACATTGGGGACATTGGGGGGACATTGGGGGACATTGGGGACATTGGGGGACATTGGGGGACATTGGGGGGACATTGGGGGGACATTGGGGACATTGGGGGACATTGGGGACATTGGGGACATTGGGGGGACATTGGGGGACATTGGGGACATTGGGGGGACATTGGGGACACTGTGGGGGTTGGGGCAGGGACAGTCACGGCCGGCTGTGTCCAGGTGTCCCTAAAGTGTCCCCAAAATGTCCCCAGGTGTATTTTGGGTGTATTTTTGTATATTCCGGGTGTATTTCGGGTGTATTTTTTTGGTATTTTTAGGGGTATTTTGGTTGTATTTTTGGTTGTATTTCAGGTGTATTTTGGGTGTATTTTGGGTGTATTTAGGTTGTATTTTTTGGGTGTATTTCAGGTATATTTTGGGTGTATTTTGGGTGTATTTAGGCTGTGTTTTTTGCTTGTATTTCAGGTGTATTTTGGGTGTATTTTTGGGGTATTTTCAGTGTGTCTTTCTGTATTTCGGGTGTATTTTTGGGTGTATTTTGGGTGTATTTTGGGGCTATTTCAGGTGCAGTTTTCTCTCTTCCGGGTGTATTTCGGGTGTATTTTGTGGGTATTTTTCTATATTTCGGGTGTATTTTTGGGGCTATTTCGAGTGTACTTTCCTATATTCAGGGTGTATTTCGGGTGTATTTTTGGGGGTATTTTGGGCGTATTTTCGGTGTATTTCGGGTGTATTTTGGGGTATTTTGGGTGTACTTTTGGGTGTATTTTCGTTGTATTTTTGGGTGTATTTCAGGTATATTTTGGTGGTATTTTTGGGGTATTTCGGGTGTATTTCGCTGTATTTCGGGTGTATTTTGGGGTATTTCGGGTGTATTTTTGGGTGTATTTATGGTGTAGTTTTGTCTATTCCGGGTGTATTTCAGGTGTGGTTTTGGGGTATTTTGGTCGTATTTTTTGGGGTATTTCGGGTGTATTTCAAGTGTATTATGGGTGGATTTTGGGGATATTTTTATATGTTTTGGGTGTATTTTGGGTGTATTTTGGGTGTATTTTGGGTGTCGTCGTCTCTATTTTGGGTCTATTTTAGGTGTATTTTTGGGGATATTTTTTGGGGCTGTTTTGGGTGTATTTTCTGTCTATCCCAGGTGAATTTGGGTTGTATTTTCGGTGTATTTTTTGGGTGTATTTTCAGGTGTATTTCAGGTGTATTATGGGTCTGTTTTGGGGGTATTTTTATATATTTTGGGTGTATTTCAGGTGTATTTTTGGGGCCATTTTGGGTGTATTTTCCCATATTCCGGGTGTATTTTGGGTGTATTTCAGGTGTATTTTTGGGAGTATTTTGGGTGTATATTGGATGTATTTCGGGTGTATTTTAGGGGGTATTTCAGGTGTATTTCGGGTGCATTTTGGGTGTATTTTTTGGGTATTTCAGGTGTATTTTGGGTGTATTTCAGGTGTATTTTTTTGAGTATTTTGGGCGTATTTTGGGTGTATTTCGGTGTATTTTAGAGGGTATTTCGGGTGTATTTTGGGTGTACGTTTGGGTGTGCTTTTCTCTATTCCAGGTGTATTGTTGGGTGTATTTTTGGGGTATTTCAGGTGTATTTCAGGTGTGTTTTGGGTGTATTTCAGGTGTATTTTTTGGAGTATTTTGGGTGTATTTCAGGTGTATTTTAGGGTGTAGTTCGGGTGTATTTTGGGTGTGCGTTTGGGCGTACGTTTCTCTATTCCAGGTGTATTTTGGGGTGTATTTTTGGGGTATTTCAGGTGTATTTTTTGGAGTATTTTGGGTGTATTTCAGGTGTATTTTTTGGAGTATTTTGGGTGTATTTCAGGTGTATTTTAGGGTGTAGTTCGGGTGTATTTTGGGTGTACGTTTGGGTGTACGTTTCTCTATTCCAGGTGTATTTTGGGGTGTATTTTTGGGGTATTTTGGGTGTATTTTGGGGCTGTTCCGGGTGTATTTTCCCCTATTCCGGGTGTATTTCGGGTGTGTTTTGGGTGTACGTTTGGGTGTACTTTTCTCTATTCCAGGTGTATTTTGGGGTGTATTTTTGGGGTATTTTGGGTGTATTTTGGGGCTGTTTCGGGTGTATTTTCCCCTATTCCGGGTGTATTTCGGGTGTAACTCCCCCCCCCCGCTCTGCCCCTCCCCCAGATTCCCCCCCCGAGCCTGACCCCGCCCCTTTGCCGAGGCCCCGCCCCCTCCAGCCGCTGCTGCAGCTCCGGGCCCGCAGGAGGCACCTGCAGGTGGGGGAGGGGCCCCAATTCCGGGGGAGGGGCCCAAATTCGGGTGGGGGAGGGGCAACACCTGGAGGGGAGGGAGGGAAAAATTTTGGGGGTGGGGGAGGGGCCAAAATTTGGGGATGGAGGGAAAGAAGGAGGGGGGAGGGGCGGCCAAAATTTTGGGGTGGGGGAGGGGAAAATTTGGGGTGGGGGAGGGGCCAAAATACTCGGGGGGGAGGGGAAAATTTGGGGTGGGGGAGGGGAAAAATGGGGGTGGGAGGAGCCAAACTTTGGGGTGGGGGAGGGGGAATTTGGGGTGATTTGGGGTGGGGAGGGGCCCGGGTTCTGACCCCTCCCATTCCCCTCCCCCTCAGGATTGGGGCCCCCCCGGAGCTTTGGGGCCCCCCCAGAACGGGTGGGGGGAGGGGCCGGGCCGGCGATGGGGGAGGGGCGGGGACGAGGCTGCGCGTCGACTTCAAGGTGAGACCCCCAAAATTCCCCTCCCCCACCCCCAAAAATTCACCCCAAAATTACCCTCCCCCACCCCAAAATTCACCCCAAAATTTCCCCTCCCCCACCCCAAAATTCACCCCAAAATTCCCCCTCCCCCACCCCAAAATTTTCCCCAAAATTTTCATTTTCTGCCCCAAAAATTCCCCCCAAATTTCCCCAAAATTCCCCTCCCCCACCCCAAACATTCCCCCAAATTTCTCCAAAATTTCCTCCCCCACTCCAAAAATTCACCCCAAAAATGATCCCAAAATTCCCATTTTTCCACCCCAAAATTTCTCCGAAGTTTCCCCTCCCCACCCCCAAAAATCAGCCAAAATTCCCCCCCACCCCAAAAAAATCCCCCCAAATTTTTCCCCAAAATTCTAATTTTTCACCCCAAAAATTCCCCCAAAATTCTTCCCAAAATTCCTCCCCCACCCCAAATATCCCCAAAAATTTCTCCAAAATTCTCATTTTTCACCCCAAAAATTTCTCCAAAATTCCCCTCCCCCACCCCCAAAATTCACCCCCAAATTTCCTCCCCACCCCAAAATATCCCCCCAAATTTTCCCCAAAATTCCCATTTTTCACCCCAAAAATTCCCCCAAAAATCCCCCAAAATCGGAGGGGGACGAACCCGAACCCCAAAATTTTGGGAATTTTGTCCCAAATTTTGAGAATTTTGCCCCAAAATTTTTGGGATTTTGGGGATTTTTTTGGGGGCATTTTTGGGGTTTTTTGGGAAGTTTTTTTTTCGGCTCCTGACCCCAAATTTGGGATTTTTCAACCCAAAATTTTGGGGATTTTGGGGTCATTTTTGGGGCGATTTTAGGGTTTTTTGGGGTCGTTTTTGGGGTTTTTTTTGGGTTCTGACCCAAAATTCAGGATTTTTAACCCAAAAATTTTGGGGATTTTGGGATCATTTTTTGGGATTTTCGGATTTTTTGGGGATTTTTGGGGTCCTGACCCCAAATTTGGGATTTTTCACCCCAAATTTAAGGGATTTGGGGGGGATTTTGCTTTCAATTTTTGGGTCATTTTGGGGTAATTTTAGGGTTTTTTGGGGTTTTTGGGGTCATTTTTTGGGTTTTTTTGGGTCCTGACCCCAAATTTTGGGTTTTTCACCCCAAATTTTTGGGGTTTAGAGAGATTTTACCGCCCAATTTTGGGGTTTTTGGGGGTTTTTTGGGGTCATTTTTTGGGGGTTTTTTTTGGGCCCTGACCCAAAATTCAGGATTTTTATTTCAAAATTTTGGGGTCATTTTTTGGGTTTTTTTTAGGGCGTTTTTGGGATTTTTCTGGGGTGTTTTGTGGTCCTGACCCCAAATTTTGGGTTTTTCACCCCAAATTTTTGGGGTTCAGAGAGATTTTATTGCCCAATTTTGGTTTTTTTGGGGTCATTTTTGGGCTAATTTTAGGATTCTTTGGGTTTTTTTGGTGTCGTTTTTGGGGTTTTTGGGGTCGTTTTTGGGGTCCTTTTTTGGGGTTTTTTTGGGTCCTGAACCCGAATTTTGGGGTCTTCACCCCAAATTTTGGGTTTTACACCCCAAATTTTGGGTTTTTCACCCCAAATTTCCCTCCCCTCAGGAGGATTCCGCCCTGGATTTGGGGAGATTTCACCTCAATTTTGGGGTTTTTGGGGTCGTTTTTTGGGTTTTTTAGGTCGTTTTGGGGGTTTTTGGGGTCGATTTTGGGGTTTTTGGTGTCATATTTTGGGTTTTTTTGGGTCCCCACCCCGAATTTTGGGTTTTTCACCCCAAATTTCGCCCCCCCCACAGGAGGATTCTGCCCTGGATTTGGGGAGATTTCACCTCAATTTTGGGTTTTTGGGGTCGTTTTTGGGTTTTTTGGGGTCGTTTTTTGGGGTTTTTTTGGGTCCCGACCCCGAATTTTGGGTTTTTCACCCCAAATTTCGCCCCCACAGGAGGATTCTGCCCTGGACAACGTTTGGCTCATGGGGGTCTCAGCATCCTCTCGTCCGTCCCGTCAGCGCCCCTCGTGTGTCTGCTCTGCGCCAGCAAAGGCCTGCACCAGGTACCCCAAAATCCCCAAAATCCCCAAAATCCCCAAATTTGGGGGGTCCCCAAAAATCCCAAAATTCCCAAAAAAAAACCCGGCGAAAATCCCGAAAATTTCGGATTTTTTAGGGTTTTTTAATGGATTTTTTTGGGATTTTTGTCTCAAAAATTCAGGAGGGATCCCAAAAAATCTGGGAATTCCCAGAATTCCAGAGGGTCCCCAAAATCCCAAAATTCTCAAAACTCTGGGAGGTCCCCAAAAATCCCAAAATTCCCCAAAAAATCCCAAGAAAATCCCGAAATTTTTGGATTTTTTAGGGATTTTTTATGGAATTTTGGGGGTTTTTGGACATGGAGACTCTCAAAAATTCAGGGGAGATCCCAAAAATTTATTTGGGAATTCCCAGAAATCTGGGAGGGTTCCCAAAAATCCCAAAATTCCCCAAAAAATCTCTGCAAAAATCCTGAAAATTTTGGAGTTTTTAAGGGATTTTTTAGGGATTTTTTGGGAGATTTTGGGATTTTTTTGGGGGAAAAATTTGGGGCCAATTTGGAGCATTTTGGGGACATTTTAGGATTTTTTGGGGGGAATTTTTTTGGATTTTTTTTTTATTTTCTGGGAGATTTTTTTGGGATTTTTTGGGAATTTTTGGGTGAATATTTTTGGGGTGATTTCTGGGATTTTGGGGTCTCACCTGTCCCAGTTTCTCTGTGATTTTTGGGATTAATTTGGGGCCATTTTGGGATTTTTCGGAGGGATTTTTTTTGGGATTTCTGGGGGATTTTTGGAGAGGTTTTTTGGGGATTTTTTTGGGATTTTTTGGGGTAATTTCTGGGATTTTGGGGTCTCACCTGTATTTCACCTGTCCCAGTTCCTCAGGGATTTTTGGGATAAATTTGGGGCCATTTTGGGGGATTTTGGGGATTTTTTTGGGGCATTTTGGGGCCATTTTGGGATTTTTTAGGGGATTTTTTGGGGGATTTTTTTGCAGATTTTTGGGATTTTTTTGGTGAATATTTTTGGGGTAATTTCTGGGATTTTGGGGTCTCACCTGTCCCAGTTTCTCTGCGATTTTTGGGGTGAATTTGGGGCCATTTTGGGATTTTTTTGGGAGGATTTTTTTTGGGATTCTTGGGGGATTTTTTTTTTTTTTTTTTTTTTTTGGGATTTTTGGGAATATTTTTTGGATTTTTATTTATTTTTTTTTTTTATCTTGGGAGGGGATTTTTTGCAGATTTTTGGGGATTTTTTGGGCGATTTTTTTGGGATTTTTTGGGGGATTTTTTGGGATTTTTTTGGGGATTTTTTGGGGATTTTGGGGGATTTTTTTGGGGATTTTTTGGGGATTTTTTGGGATTTTTTTGGGGATTTTTTGGGGTGATTTCAGGGATTTTTGGGCCTCACCTGTCCCCGTCCCTCTGTGATTTTTGGGATGAATTTGGGGCCATTTTGGGGCCATTTTGGGATTTTTTTGGGCGGATTTTTTTGGGGATTTTTGGGGATTTTTTTTTTTTTTTTAATTTTTTGGGGTGATTTCTGTGATTTTTGGGGTCTCACCTGTGCCTCACCTGTCCCCCAGCTGGTGCTGTGCCAGGTGTGCTGCCAACCCTTCCACACCTTCTGCCTGGGAGCGGGGGAGGGGCCGGGGCCCGGCCAGGCCGACACCTGGAGCTGCCGCAGGTGCCGGAGCTGCGGAGTCTGCGCCAGGAGGGGGCGCCTGGGAAAGGTAAAAACACACCTGGGGACAGGTGAGATACACCTGGGATACACCTGGGGACACCTGGGGACGGGTGAGATACACCTGAGATACACCTGGGGACATCTGGGATACACCTGGGATACACCTGGGCACACCTGGGGACACCTGGGGACACCTGGGGACACCTGGGGACAGGTGAGATACACCTGAGATACACCTGGGCACATCTGGGATACACCTGGGATACACCTGGGCACACCTGGGGACACCTGGGGACACCTGGGGACACCTGAGATACACCTGGGATACACCTGGGGACACCTGGGATACACCTGAGATACACCTGGGATACACCTGAGATACACCTGGGATACACCTGGGGCACACCTGGGTACACCTGGGATATACCTGGGGACACCTGGGGACACCTGAGATACACCTGAGATACACCTGGGATACACCTGGGATACACCTAGGGACACCTGAGATACACCTGAGATACACCTGGGGGGGATGGGAGCACATCTGGGCACACCTGGAGCTGCCGCAGGTGCTGGAGCTGCGGAGTCTGTGCCAGGAGAGGGCGCCTGGGAAAGGTAAAAACACACCTGGGGACACCTGGGATACACCTGGGGACACCTGGGGACGGGTGAGACACACCTGAGATACACCTGGGGACACCTGGGGACACCTGGGATACACCTGAGATACACCTGGGGACACCTGGGGACACGTGAGATACACCTGGGGACACCTGGGGACACGTGAGATACACCTGGGGACATCTGGGATACACCTGGGGGGGATGGGAGCACACCTGGGGACAGGTGAGATACACCTGAGATACACCTGGGATACACCTGGGGACACCTGGGGACACCTGGGGACACTTGGGGACACTTGGGGACACCTGAGATACACCTGAGATACACTTGGGGACACCTGGGGACACCTGGGGACACCTGAGATACACCTGGGATACACCTGGGATACACCTGGGATACACCTGGGGACACCTGGGGACACCTGGGGACACTTGGGGACACACCTGGATACACCTGGATACACTTGAGATACACCTGGGCACACCTGGGGACACCTGGGGACACTTGGGGACACCTGAGATACACCTGAGATACACCTGGGGACATCTGGTGAGTTAAAATCACACCTGGGGGGAGTAAAACACACCTGGGCCTCGATTTTGGGAATTTTGGGCTTGATCCCAAATAAATTTTGGGAATTTTTTGGGGTGAATCCCAGATAATTTTGGGAATTTTTTGGGGGTGAATCCCAGATAATTTTGGGAATTTTGGGGTGGATCCCAAATAAATTTTGGGAATTTTTTGGGGTGAATCCCAGATAATTTTGGGAATTTTTTGGGGGTGAATCCCAGATAATTTTGGGAATTTTGGGGTTGATCCCAGATAATTTTGGGATTTTTTTGGGGGTGAATCCCAGATAATTTTGGGAATTTTTTTTGGTTAATCCCAAATAATTTTGGGAAATTTCTGGTGTCAATCCCAAATAATTTTGGGTCGTTTTTTTTTTGACCCCAAATAATTTTGGGATTTTTTTTGGTGTCAATCCCAAATAATTTTGGGAATTTTGGGGTTGATCCCAAATAAATTTTGGGAATTTTGGGGTTGATCCCAAATAAATTTTGGGATTTTTTTGGGGGTGAATCCCAGATAATTTTGGGATTTTTTTGGGGGTGAATCCCAAATAATTTTGGGATTTTTTTGAGGTGGATCCCAGATAATTTTGGGAATTTTTTGGTGCCAATCCCAGATAATTTTGGGAATTTTTTGGTGCCAATCCCAGATAATTTTGGGAATTTTGGGGTGGATCCCAAATAAATTTTGGGATTTTTTTGGGGGTGAATCCCAGATAATTTTGGGAATTTTTTGGGAATCCCAGATAATGTTGAATTTTGGGGTTGATCCCAAATAATTTTGGGATTTTTTGGGATTTTTTGTGGAATCCCAAATAATTTTGGGAATTTTGTGGTGAATCCCAGATAATTTTGGGAATTTTTTGGTGCCAATCCCAGATAATTTTGGGAATTTTGGTGTGAATCCCAGATAATTTTGGCAATTTTTTGGGGTGAATCCCAGATAATTTTGGGATTTTTTTGGGGGTGAATCCCAGATAATTTTGGGAATTTTGGGGTTGATCCCAAATAAATTTTGGGAATTTTGGGGTGAATCCCAGATAATTTTGGGTATTTTTTGGTGTGAATCCCAGATAATTTTGGGAATTTTTTGGGGTGAATCCCAGATAATTTTTGGAATTTTGGGATGAATCCCAAATAATTTTGGGATTTTTTTTGGTGTCAATCCCAAATAATTTTGGGAATTTTGGGGTTGATCCCAAATAAATTTTGGGAATTTTTTGGGGTTGATCCCAAATAAATTTTGGGAATTTTTTGGGGGTGAATCCCAGATAATGTTGGGAATTTTGGGGTGGATCCCAAATAAATTTTGGGAATTTTTTGGGGTGAATCCCAGATAATTTTGGGAATTTTTTTTGGTTAATCCCAAATAATTTTGGGAAATTTCTGGTGTCAATCCCAAATAATTTTGGGGTCGTTTTTTTTTTTTGACCCCAAATAATTTTGGGATTTTTTTTGGTGTCAATCCCAAATAATTTTGGGAATTTTGGGGTTGATCCCAAATAAATTTTGGGAATTTTTTGGGGTGGATCCCAAATAAATTTTGGGAATGTTGTCCCCCAGCCCCTCCTGGAGTGCCGGAGCTGCCGCCGCTGCTTCCACCTGAGCTGCCTCGGGCCGGGGGCCCCGCCCAGAGCCCCCCCCGGGCACTGGGTGAGGAACTGGGATTTTGGGGGAATTTGGGGATTTTTGGGGATTTTGGGGATTTTGGGGGATTTTGGGGGATTTTGGGGGTTTTGGGGATTTGGGGGGATTTTGGGGAATTTGGGGAATTTTGGGGAATTTGGGGAATTTTGGGGAATTTGGGGAATTTTGGGAATTTTGAGGGATTTTGGGGAATTTTGGGGGATTTTGGGGAATTTTGGGGGATTGGGGGATTTTGGGGAATTTTGGGGTTTTTGGGGATTTTAGGGAATTTTGGGGATTTTTGGGGAATTTTGGGGAATTTTGAGGAATTTGGGGGATTTTGGGGGGATTTTGGGGGATTTTTGGGGGATTTTGGGGGATTTTGGGGGGATTTTGGGGGATTTTGGGGGATTTTGGGGATTTTGGGGGATTTTGGGGGGATTTTGGGGGATTTTGGGGAATTTTTGGGGATTTTGGGGATATTGGGGATTTGGGGGATTTTGGGGATTTTGGGGGATTTTGGGGATTTGGGGATTTGGGGATTTTGGGGGATTTGGGGATTTTGGGGATTTTGGGGGGAATTTTGGGGGATTTGGGGAATTTTGGAAATTTTGGGATTTGGGGAATTTTGGGGGATTTTGGGGATTTTGGGGATTTTGGGGGATTTTGGGATTTTGGGGGATTTTGGGGGGATTTTGGGAGATTTTGGGGATTTTGGGGAGATTTTGGGGGATTTTTGGAGGGATTTTGGGGAATTTGGGGGATTTTAGGGGCGATTTTGGGAAATTTCGGGGAATTTTGGAGGAATTTTGGAGGAATTTTGGGGGAATTTTTTGGGATTTCGGGGAGATTTTTGGGGGATTTTGGGGGAATTTTTGGGGAAGTTTGGGGGAATTTTAAAAAAAATTTTGGAGAATTTTGGGATTTTGAGGCTGGTTTTGGGCTGATTTTGGGAGATTTTGGGGTGATTTTGGGACGATTTTTGGGGATTTTTTGGGATGATTTTGGGGGCTATTTTGGGATGTTTTTGGAGTGTTTTTGGGGTGATTTTGGGGCTGTTTTTGGGGTGATTTTGGGGCTGATTTTGGGGTGATTTTGGGGTGATTTTGGGGCTGTTTTTGGGTGATTTTGGGCTGATTTTGGGCTGATTTTGGGGCTGATTTTTGGGCTGATTTTGGGCTGGTTTTGGGTGATTTTGGGGCTGATTTTGGGCTGATTTTGGGGCTGATTTTGGGCTGATTTTGGGCTGATTTTGGGGTGATTTTGGGGCTGTTTTGGGGCTGTTTTGGGGTGATTTTTGGGCTGTTTTTGGGCTGATTTTGGGGTGATTTTGGGGCTGTTTTTGGGTGATTTTGGGGCTGGTTTTGGGGCTGATTTTGGGGCTGTTTTTGGGGTGATTTTGGGGCTGATTTTTGGGCTGATTTTGGGGCTGATTTTGGGCTGATTTTTGGGGTGATTTTGGGGTGATTTTGGGGCTGATTTTGGGGCTGATTTTGGGCTGATTTTGGGGTTGTTTTTGGGGTGGTTTTGGGCTGGTTTTGGGGCTGATTTTGGGCTGATTTTGGGGTGATTTTGGGGTGATTTTGGGGCTGATTTTGGGCTGATTTTGGGGTGATTTTGGGGCTGTTTTTGGGTGATTTTGGGGTGATTTTGGCTGATTTTGGGTGATTTTGGGGTGATTTTGGGTGCTTTTGGCTCTCCAGGTGTGCTGGGGCTGCGCTCGCTGCCGGAGCTGCGGGACCCCCGAGGTGGGGGAGGGGCGGGACCCCCACTCCGGGCTCTGCCCAAACTGCAGAGGTGAGGGGGAGGGGAGGGGGGGGATTTTGGGGGGAATTTGGGAGGGTTTGGGAGGGTTTTGGGGGATTTTGGGACGTTTTGGGGGATTTTGGGGGGATTGGGGGTGGATTGGGGAGAATTTTGGGGGATTTGGGGAATTTCAGGAGGATTTTGGGGTTTTGAGGAGATTTTGGGGATTTTGGGGAGGTTTTGGGGTGGATTTGGGAGGGTTTGGGGGAGTTTTGGGGGAATTTTTTGGGGATTTTGGGGAATTTGGGGAGGATTTGAGGAGGATTTCGGGGGCTTTGGGGTGAATTTTTTGGGATTTGGGGAAAGATTTTGGGAAAATTTTGGGAAAATTTTGGGGGACATTAAAACTAATTTTGGGGAAATTTTGGGTGAATTTTAGGGAAATTTTGGCGGGATTTGGGTGATTTTGGGGAAATTTTGGGATTCTTTTGAGGGAAATTTAGGGAAATTTGGGTTTTTGGGGGAAAATTTGGATTTTTTTTAATTGGGAAATTTGGGGGTTTTGAGGATCATTTGTGGAATTTTTTTGCGGGGGGGGAAATTTGGGGATTTTTTGGGGGGAATTTTGGGGCTTTTTGGGAAATTTTGGGGAAATTTTGGGGATTTTGGGAAATTTTGGGTTTTTTTGGTTTTTTTTTAGGGGTTCCCTGCCCCCAGTGCGGGGTGGGGGAGGGGCAGGAGGGGGGGGAGGGGCCGGAGCCGCCGCCCCTCCCCCACTGCGGCTGCGGGCGGCGCCCCCCAGGTGAGACCCCAAAATTTGGGGGGGTGGGGACCCCAAAATTCCCCCCCTGGGACCCCAAAATTCACCCTGGGGACCCCAAAATTCTCTCAGGGACCCCAAAAATTATTTCTGGGACCCCAAAATTCTTTCAGGACCCATAAAATTCACCCAGGACCCCAAAATTCCTCTTGGGGACCCCCCAAAATCCTCCCAGGACCCCCCAAAATTCACCCTGGGAACCCCAAAATTCCTCCTGGGACCCCAAAATCTCCTCAGGGAACCCCAAAATTGCTCCTGGGAACCCCAAAATTCACCCAGGACCCCCCAAAATTTATCCAAATGGGGGCTGGGAACCCCAAAATTCCCCCCTGGGACCCCCAAAATTCCCCCGGGATTCCCAAAATCTCCTCCAGGTGAGGAGGGAGGGGAACCCCAAAATTTGGGGGGGCTGGGGACCCCAAAATCTTTGAATAAAACTCCCAAAATTCTTCCTGGGAACCCCAAAATTCTCTCAGGACCCCCCAAAATTTATCCAGGTGGGGGCTGGAAACCCCAAAATTCCTCCTGGGACCCCCAAAATTTGGGGGGGCTGGGGAGCCCCAAAATCCTCTCGGGACCCCCCAAAATTCACCCAGGAGCCCCAAAATTTGTCCAGGAGCCCCAAAAATTCCTCCCAACCCCCCCCAAGGTGTGTTTGACCCCTCCCCCTGTCTCACCTGTCCCAGGTGTGTCTCTGACCCTCCCTGTCTCACCTGTCCCAGGTGTGTCTCTGACCCCTCCCCCTCTCTCACCTGTCCCAGGTGTGTCTCTGACCCCTCCCCCTCTCTCACCTGTCCCAGGTGTGTCCCTGACCCCTCCCCCCTCTCTCACCTGTCCCAGGTGTGTCTCTCACCCCTCCCCCTCTCTCACCTGTCCCAGGTGTGTCTCTGACCCCTCCCCCTCTCTCACCTGTCCCAGGTGTGTCTCTCACCCCTCCCCCCTCTCTCACCTGTCCCAGGTGTGTCCCTCACCCCTCCCCCTCTCTCACCTGTCCCAGGTGTGTCTCTCACCCTCCCCCTCTCTCACCTGTCCCAGGTGTGTCC
>JAREIS010002184.1:0-13468 GCA_030060385.1 Muscicapa striata striata | reverse complement strand
CTCTGATCTGTGCTCCTGCTCCAGCTGCCAGCGCAGCCCTCCCTCACCCCACTCACGCCTGTTCCCAGGAGCTGGTTCCTGGCACACTGGGGGGAAAATCCACCTTGTTCCTGCCCACAGCTGTTCCTGGGGCATCCTGGTGGCCTTCAGGAGACACTGGAGTCTTTGGGAGCTGACTCAGAGAGATGCCCTCCATCATGTTTAGCTCGTTTGCACAGAGGGTCTATTCAGCCAAGTGACCATTGGTGGCCGTCTCAGCCACAGCCACTGTGGAGGCACTGAGTTTAAAATCTCTTCTCACAGGAGGAAAAGTGCCTCCAAACCTTCAACCCTGGTCTTGAGGGGAGCAGAATCCATGCTGCTCAGTGGTGAGTTACAGAGGGCCCTGGGAAATGGCTCTGGAAACTGCTGGGGTCCAGTAATGGGGATGGTTCTTATCCCATAGCCAGGCTGGTTTTGGTTTTGTTTTGTGTCTGGAGTTGTCACTGTTCCCTCCCAGCACCAACTCAGCAATATCACAATGGATGAAGGGTGGCCCAGGATTCTGTGTGGGTTTGGGGCCAGGGGCATCCTGGTGACCCTTCAGGAGAGACTGGAGACTTTGGGAGCTGACTCAGAGAGGTGCCCTCTTTCATGTGCTGCTTGTTACCATAGAGGGTCTCGTCAGCCCAGTGACCATTGATGGCTGTCTCAGCCACAGCCACTGTGGAGCCACTGAGTTTAAAATGTTTGGTGACAGGAGGAAAAGTGCCTGCAAACTTTCAACGCTGAGGGGAGCAGCCTTCATACTACTCAGGAGCGAGTTGCAGAGGGCCCAAGGGAAACGGCTCTGGAATGTGCTGGAGTTCTGTCTTGGGCACAGTTCTTATCCCATAGCTAAGTTGCTTTTGGTTTTGTTTTGTGTCTGGAGTTGTCACTGTTCCCCCACGAACTGAAGAATATCACAATAGGATTCTGTGTGGGGCCACGGTCACCTCTTCCCTCCAGCAGGGTGATCAATACAGGGGCCATGCAGCACCGTGGGTCTGACCCGAGATCCTCTTGTGCTATGTTTTTTTCTTTTGTTCCCCTTCTGGATTTTTTTTTCCTTCAGCACTGTGACCAGGGCCTACCAGCTCACTCCTCTGCTCCTCTGCTGCTTGGGAGCCCAGAGCCAGGAACACCCCCAGCCCCATCAGGCCTGACCTCAGGACAAGCCATCACTGGCGAGCCATGCAAAGGGGCGATGCCCCGGGCTGCCCCCACTCCTTTGGGGTGTTTTGCTACACCCCAGTTCGCCATCCCAGGTCTGCAGTGGTGCTGAGAGCGGTGCTCCCTGTGGGCTGTGCAGGGGAAGCCAACTCTCCTCTCCCCTGTGCCAGAGCCGCCATTGCCAGCAGAGAGGCGCCACAGCGCCCCCTGCAGGAGAGGAGGAATCATGGCACCCACCCTGCCCGGCCAGGAGCCACCAGTGCCCCTGCTGGCTGTGCCTGGAACTGCACCAAGGGGCAGCCACCTGACAGGTGAGACAATGTGGGATTGGGTTTCTGATTTTGTTTGTTAATGCTGCTGGATTTTTTTTTTTCCTCTGGATACATATCTTTATAAATATGCACTCTAGTAAATACCTGCTATTCCTTTTCCCATATCTTTGCCTGAAATAATTTCAAATTACAATAATATGGAGAGAAGGGGGTCATATTCTCCATTCCTGGAAGGTTCCCACCTTCCTTGGCAGACACCTGACTTTTAAACTAGTACAGGTCCAACACTGCCAGTCACTTTTTATGGAAAAACCCCTGAAGGACAAGGCAGTCATGGGTCACAGCTACTACGGACTCAAGAGAGAGAGTCCTGCTCGTCACCTTAAACTTCCCTTCACATCATATAAACATATGGAGTTGATCAAGGACTGCCAGTTATTCGGAGCTTTTTGGATTTCAGTAAAGATTTTGATCCTGCCTCTTCCTGGACCCTACTGTGTTCCATCCATCTGAGGCCATTCCATCATTCCATGATTTTCACCTTAATGGACCTGGCATATTCAATGGACACTTGCTTTTAAACATTTGTGGTTTTTGACAAGGTCACAAAACCCTGAAAATTGTCCCACTCTCAGTTCACTTGGACAGGGGACAGATTTATTCCTTGCAAAAAATAATTCTGAGCATTCAATCTCCATCCCACCCAACACTCTTACCAGCACAGATATTGATCCCAGGGGTTTGGGCTCAGGTATAGATACAAGAGTTCCTGCCTCTTCCAGAGCCTTCAGGGGCAGCTTCCCCTCGGAAATCCTTTCAAATTAGGGCAATCTGAGCAAGGGCTGTGTGCTCTGATTGCCCTCACCCACCTCACAGCAGATGCTCCAGTTCTCCCAGCCTTGCCTTCTAGCAGACAGCAGCAGCCGAGGGCCCCAGCTCAGGGGACACAGCACAGCAGCAGTGGCAGGCCTGGGGCACACGGCAGGGTGTGGAGAAGGAGATGGGAACCACTGGAGAACTCAGGAGGAAGAGCAGCATGAAGGAAAGGCCCAAAATGCTAAAGGAGAAGAGCAGCCAGTCAGGAGAAGGCAACCCATGAGCACGGCAGATTCATTGCAGGGAGCACTGGAGGCCAACCCTGCTCCTCCACTGGGGACAGCAGGACAGGGAAAGCCACTGGCTCGAGAGAAGGGCAGTTGAGCAGCAGAGGAGAGCTGGGCGTGCTGGCAGAGCACAGCAGGGACTTTGGGCACCAAGTGCCCTCGGTGGGCACATGTCCAGCTGCTCCCTGGGCAGCAGAGCCCCAGTGTGGGACAGCTGCTCAGGAAGGGAACTGCTGGCTCAAGGTCAGTGCTGGAGCTTGTCCACTTGAGCCCTTTGTCCCAGCCCTGTCTCCTCCAAATTCTCTCCCACTAGAGCACTGCCAGGGCTGGTTCAGTCACAGGAGCCAGAGGCTGCCCTGGACAACATTAACTGCAGCCCAGCCACACCCTGAACCTGCCCCCAGGCACCCTTGGCACTCCCTGCACAGCTTCCCATTGCTGCAGGAACAGGGAAAAAGCCCCAGCGACTGTGTCAGTGCCCGCAGAGAGGCACTAAGCACATTCAGGGCATAACTCGGGATCCAGTTCCTCCTTGGAAACAAACGAGGGAAGCAGCGAGGCTGGCAGCAGGACCTGCCATGGGAATGCCTGCACCCCGTTTCATAGGACCAGCCCCCCGAGAGTGTTTTCCCCAGGCCTGCCCCAGGGAAAGGGGCTCTGGGAACACTGACACCTTTGTGGGGCTGTGCCAGGGACCGGAGCGCTCTGGGTGGTGACGCTCAGACTGTGAGAGAGGAGAATCCCACCCTCCCTGCATGCGGAGGAAAAGGAAGAAGTGACTGTGGGCTGGGGCCAGAGCAGGATGTGCCGTGCGTGCCCCTCATGCCCACGGAGCTGCCCTGCTCCCGAAGGAGCGGCTCGGGGGCCAGGAGCCCCCCGGCATCAGTGCCATCGCTGCTGCCATGCGGGGAGCGCAGCCATCCGGCCCCAGCTCTGAGCCCGGCCCCCTCCCAGCTCAGCCCCCGCAGCGCACACGGCTCCCCCGAGCTGCCCCAAAGCGGCTCCAGCAAAGGCGGCTTCCTCCAGCCCCCGCTCGGAGCAGACACCGCCCGCCCGCTGCCCTCAGAGCCCTCTGCTCCTGCCCGCCCATCTCCGCAGCCGTGGCAAACACACGCAACAGGAGGCAGGAGAGCAACAAGATCCCTCTCGCTGCTGCTCCCGGCTCCCAGCGCACAGCTCATCCCCAGGGCCCGACCTTCTCCGTGCGTGTCCCGCAGCTCCTGCCATGGGACAAGTCCAGCACAGCCCCGGCTCTTTATGCAGCCCTGGCTCTCCGGTGGGTGCGGCTTCACCTGTTCCTGAGGCAAAGGGGTAATTCCTGGAAATGAGACAATTTACTGTATTAGAAAGTGAAAGTGGAACAAGTCTTGGACTCCGACGATTGAAGTATTTTCCTGGTTGGACAAGACAAGGGGCAATGGCTTCCCACTCCCCACAGGCTTTGATAGATGCAATATGGGGAAGGAATTCTTCTCTGGGACATTTGTGAGAATGGAATTCCAAGAGCAGCAGTGGTTGCCGCATTTCACCACAGGGACACCTTCCACTGTCCCAGCTTTAACCAAGCACCGTCCAACCTGCTCTTCCTTGGACTCCTCTCCAGCAGAGAAAGCAAAGCAGGAACAGTGCCTGGCTGCAGCTTCCTTGGCAGGGGACATCCCACACCTGACAGTAACAGAGCGCTGGGATTTGGCAGAGGACATTCAACACCCGACCAGAGCAGGGTGCCTGGATTGCTTTTCCCTTGGGATGTGGACACACAAATCTTGCTCTACAGCCTCCAAACAAGCACTGGAGTTTGGATATGGAGACCTCCAGCCTGCCAGGACCAGCCACCCCCTGGCCCAGGCTGACAAGTCCCAAGTGCTGGAGCAGACACAGCTGGCATTTGTCCGGCCTCAGGGGGAGCCTCAGCCCCTGCCAGGCAGGACTGGGACACATCAGCTGCAGAGCATGGATTTGGTCCCTCCCTGCCCAGGTTAGCTTAGCCTGGCTGCAGAGGGATATTTCCTACACCCACAGAATTCCCTGCTGCAGGAGTGTTCCAGGCACAGAATCCCAGGATCACTGAGGTTGGAAAAGCCCTCCCAGACCATGGAGTCCAAGCTGTGCCCGATCCCCTCCTTGTCCCCAGCCCAGAGCACTGAGTGCCACATGCAGCCCCTCCTTGGACACCTCCAGGGATGGGCACTCCAAACATTCCTGGGCAGCCCCTTCCAAGGCCTGAGCACCCTTTCCATGGAGAAATTCCTGCTGCTGTCCAACCTGAGCCTGCCCTGGCCCAGCCTGAGCCCATTTCCCCTTGTCCTGTCCCTGTTCCCTGGCAGCAGAGCCCGACCCCCCCTGGCTGTCCCCTCCTGTCAGGGAGTTGTGCAGAGCCACAAGGTGCCCCTGAGGCTCCTCTTGTCCAGGCTGAGCCCCTTTCCCAGCTCCCTCAGCCTCTCCTGGGGCTCCAGCCCCTTGCCCAGCTCCGTTCCCTTCCCTGGACACGCTGCAGCCCCTGCAGGGCTCTCCTGTCAGGAGGGGCCCAGAGCTGCCCCCAGCACTGGAGGTGCCTCAGCAGTGCCAGCACAGGGGACAGGCCCTGCCCTGGCCCTGCTGCCACCCCAGAGCTGGCACAGCCCAGGGGCCACTGGCCTCTTGCCCACCTGGGCACACCTGGGCTCCCATGGCATTAACTGGGGCCATGGTTGGAGACCAAGACAGGACCCTCTGTGATCCATGGGACAAAAACCTCTTTATTCTTCTGAACCCTTCTTAAATAGAGGCTTGAAATTTCCCAGCTTATGACAGATGATTGGTTTGCAGTTCAGGCTTCTCAGGTCTCTGACCAGTGAGGAGTCTGCAGTTTAGGATGGAATGTAGTTGGGTGAAATCTGTGTTTGGGTTTGAATATATCTTATCATTGTTGACACAGGTGCATGTTTATTGAACCAGACTAATCAAATTGCATTTCTTATCTATGGGCAAATTACCTGACTGGCTAGTGATATGCAGAAAAGGCTCTAGAACTCGTGAGAAATGTGAGTTCAAATATGGGTATTCATTTATTCAGCGCTGAGGTGCATGGGGGATAGCTCCTCCCAAAGCATGCACACCAAAACTTCAAACTACTGCTCTATTTATTCCCGAAAAGCCTAGGATTACACAGCACACCTCATACATATTCATGTCCTAGCCCCCTCTAATCCCACCTATCCACGCTTTGTATTAAAATGAACCAGAAGTCCTCTTGTGCTTGGGCCTCTCCTATTCAGGGGTCATGAGGGGTCTCTGACAAGGCTTCCAAACCCTTCATTGCACTTGCACTTTTAAACTGTGTCTCTGGAGCATGTGTCAGAGCCCTTTGGGCACATTCCAGGCCTTGAGATTAGTTCTCGCTGGTTTAGGGTTTTGGATTTATCACTTATAACTTGTAGCCTTGCACCCCTCATCCTGTTTTCAAGTTCTGGCTCTGTTTATCACAAAGCAGTCTGCCTCTTCTCCCGATTTTGCAAGCACAGTAAATTGCTGATAATCCTCATTATCTCGGTAAACTAATTTTGATGAACTTTTCCTTCCTCTTCAATTCCCCATCTCACTACAAGCCAGCTTGTGCTGTGACAATTCCCAGTTTCTTTTTGATTAAAAACATGCAATTTGTCCTGTGTCATTTTACTTGCAAGGCCCCTTTTAGGATAACACAGACAGCATGTGTTTATTTCGGATGAGGCTTTTTACCTGTGGATTTATGATCCCATGTCACATCTTTGAAGTGCAACCTTATTGCTCCCAGGATCTATTTATAGGGATTTTTTCTTTTTTCTGAATGATGCAGAGACACAGGACTTCGGGGTTGCTTTAGCAAGCGTGGGTTATTTTTCTAATTTTCTACACAGGCAGAAAGAGTAAGTACGTCTTACAAATATTCCCAGCATGGCTCAGAAGTCCCAAGATGTGGAGGGCAATAATCCCTCAGCACAGGAACTCCCTGCACTCTCTGCAGGAGAAAGGCTTGAGGGCCGAAAGGAGTTACAATCCCCTCCAGAGATTTACCTCCCAGCGAGTGCCCCGGGAGGTGGCGGCGAGAAGAAAGTCCCCCCCACCGTGCTCTGTTTGTTCATGTAAATAGCCTGTACCCCGTGGGTCTCTTGCCCTTGTTTTGGTCCCTGAGCCCTCAGACTATTTGCCCTGTTGCTCTACCCCTCCCCCTGCCTATCCCATATAAATCCCTGTTTCTCGGCAGTTCGGGGGAGGTGTCACCCCGGTCCCTTCACAGAGTCGCCTCTTGTAATAAAGGCTTTGGTCTCTGTGGAACGCTGTAGGAGGCTCCTGTCCTTTATCCCCGCGTCGGCCGAAGAGTGAGTGCACAGGAGAGCTGGAAATGGCCAGAGCTGAAGTCACTCGGCGCTCAGGGACGTGCCTGTGGCCCTGGGGCCATCCCCTGCTGGACGCCTCTGCAGGAAGGTGGCGGCAGCCCGGGAAGAAGAGCCCCGGAGCCCCGCAGTGCGGCAAGTGGCCCCCGAAGGCGTCGGGCTTGTAGGCAGGGAGTCCCTGGAGAGAGCGTCTGCTGCAGCCGCTGCAGGACTCAGCCGCCTTTGGGCCGCTGCTTGTGCCAGGAGAGCCCTGTGCGTTTGAGCAGAGGCGATGTGAGGAGAGCCCGGGAGCCTCGGCTGCCGTGGGAGAGCAGAAGAGGATCTCTGAGGAGCGGCCCATGGGGCTGAGCACCTGCCGGCACATTTCCTCCGACCCTCTGGGCCCGGCCCTGCCCTGCCCGAAGAAAGATTGTAAGTTGGCTAATTTGTGGTTTTCTGCGCATGAAGGTTCTTTTAGAATCTCAGCGTGCAAAAGACACACAAAGGGACAATATCAGTTACTTTTGCAAAAATGCACTTTATTTGTGCCACAACAGTGTATGCGATAGAAGAAAGAATGGGGGAGGGAGAGAGAGAGAAGAAGGAAAAAAAGGGGGAGAGATGAGGAGGGGTTATATGAAAATAGCTACCAACAGCCGGAAGAGCCCTCGTGGTACCCGCCAATAGGTCGTCCAGTGCTGCTGGGGAGATCTCAGGGTCTTCGGTCCGGGGATGGTTTTTATAGTTCTTTCCAAAGCGAGTGGCCTTTAGCCAGAAGGTGGGGAGGCTTAGAACCATTGTTCGTGGAGAAGCGATATGACCAGGAGGAGAAGTCCAGAAGTAGTGGAGCAGTGCGTGACCAATTATCAGGGTCAGCAGGACCCATGTTCGGGGGTCTCATTGTTTCTTCCATCGTCCAGTGAACACAATACCAATCTTATGACTGGTTACCATGAGAACATATCCTGGCCATTCGAAAGCCGCACCCCACTCAGGCTAGCCACAGTCCAAAAGCCGTAGTTCAGGGGTCTTCTTTTCTTCCGATGGTCGTTGGTCAATACAGGCTCTAGATGGACTCTCACATCACCCCGTGACCAACGAACGTCGCTGAAGAACTCCATTCGCATGATGTAGTCACGTCGTCTTCGGGGCTCATCCGAGTCGGTAGCTAACCCGGGAAACAGGGGCAGGAAAAGGGGGAAAAGAGAAAGAAAGGAAAAAGGGAGAAGGGATAAAATAATCACAGCAAATTGATTAGAGAACAATTCTTCATAATCATTTTGGTTACAATTTAAACAATCAATCAAATTGATCAGATAGTTTTTTCAAATAATTCAAGCAATTACAACAAATCAATAAAATAACTTTCAAACAATTACAATTTAAACAATTAATACAATTAATACAATTTAATTAATACAATTAATAAAAATCAAAACAAATCAATATTGATCATCTTATGTTTTTTATAATTAATACAATTATTTTTCCAAAATAATTTTTTAATCAAAACTTAACATTACTAAAACTGATCACATCAATTCTATGATTAGTTTGGTGTTAGTGGCCTAACTCTTGCTGCTAGTGTAGTTTGACTGGTGTCAATAACTTTAGGGGTATTTCTGGCAGATGGTATAGTGATCAGATTGTGTGCTTCCATTGCTGATGCCAGTCGTGTCAGTCGTTTTACCATTCTCCAGTTCTGGATGTATAGAATAGCTGACAAAACAAAACCAATCGAAACCAAAATCAAAAGCACAACAATAGGATGACACAATTTGTTCAGGATGCCAGTAGCAGTAGGTGACCACTCAAAACAACTAAAACAAACCACAAACAATTTAAATTAATATTTAAAAGAAAATGCAACATAATTAAAATAAACAATCTTAATAACTAAAAAGTCATTTTTTATCAATATTCATAATGCAATATAATAAAAATAAGCAATTTTTAAAACAAGCAATTTTCAAATTATAATTCAAAATGTAACAAAACTAAAATATGCAAAATCATGTTTTATCCCTTTTAAATCATACATTCAGCCTTGTGCTAATAACCTTAGGGATGTCAACAGTGGCTGATTTGTGTACATAATGCAGAGGATAGCTGATCTGTAAAAGATAATGAAAGGTAAAAATTATACCTTGTAATTTCAGTAAAGTTACAAACATATGAAGATTTAAATGATTTTTAATACTTACTACCAAATATGCATTATCACAAACAATTCTAAAATATGCATACCCATTGCCTATATTCCCTATCAGTGTTTCAAAAATCTCATTTGGATAAATTTCAAAGTTACAGATGTCATAGTTCAGCCGTAATGCAATGATAGGGAATGTTGAATATACTAAAGCATTACATATGATCAGTACAAAGGCTGTGTTTGTGTTGTTACTGGAGTTAGGTAAAATTTACCAAGTTTCACCAGGATTTGAATTCTTTTTTTTAAAAATCATGGGTATTATCCCAAATTATTGTCCATATTTCAGTAGAGAAAATACCTTCTTCACCTTTCCTTATACTTCTAAATCAATACTATTCAAAATTCCCAATCATGTTCCCTCACCACTGGTTATTTTTCTTTTGTTTATTTTTTAAAATGATCTCGCTTTTGCAACCAGTCTGTCTACCCTTAGAACAGGTGAACAAGCTGGCTGAAATACTGAGTCATTGTTTTGCATTGGCAATTTGACTTGTTTTAAAAGAACATGCCGAACTGAACAGTATTTGCTGTTGGCCAATTTTCCAAATTACTTAAGGTCCAATTTCAAGAATTTTCAGGCTCAGACTAACCAGTGATTTGGGTAAAAGGTGTTATTATTAACACTATCCTGTCGACTACACATTAAAATGCTTTTTTGCATTGTTTTTACCACACAAAATTTTATGGGAAAATTGTAAAACAGTTCAATTTTAATTTTGAATCTCACAAAATAAAACACAGCTGTAAGGTCTTGGGCCATAACATATCCAGGTATACAGGTTCGATGAGGGATTCAGCAATTAATCTTCATGTTCCACGGCGTTATTCTGTGAAAAGTAAACACAACAGAATCTGCCACACAGAGAGGCAGTAAGTTAAAATGATAGAGCTATGCAGCATGTAGCATGGACTGGAATTCTGTTAACTTCCCAATTATTCTCTCAAAAGGGAATCCGCTCTGTACCTCCTGTAAAAGCAGCATAAGAGTCGGTGTAATTGCAAACACGGGAGGCACTCTGCACTGTGAGCTGAAAAACACTCCAAACAAACATCAGCGATCCAAACCAAGGGCCACCCCGTCCTCCAGCAATAATTTGTTCAGCAAAAGCATTAGTGAACAAAGATTGTTTGGGGGAGGAAACAGAAAATATTTTAATTACCAAGGCAGGTTTGTCGTAGCTGCTACTCAAGTTCTCAGTTTTTGATATTGCCAGATTTTTACAGTTCCTGAAGATTTTACAGACCTGCTCAATCAGGGCATACCACTTCCTAACTGAGGATTTCTGGGCCACCCTGTCAAGGGGGGCAGTCCTAGTAGTGGCTGTCTTCAAAAACTTCAGTTCCTGAGAAGGTTTTTGAATTTTCTTTGAGGCAATTTGCAAGTTAAGGCTTTCCAAATGGGTGATTATTTTTTCTTGGAGTTCCTTTTTGAATTCAGGCATTTTAACCTGGTCTAAAGAGGTTAATGTATCGGGTGGGATACATGTCATTTCACCCTTCCAGAAAATCCCCAAAAATTTGACTTCCTGTGAGGGTTTCTGTATTTTTTCTGAAGGAATCTGCAAACCAAGGTTTTCTAGGTGTGCTTGTACACCCCTCACTTCCTTTTTTTCTCCTTCTCCTATCAATCTGTATTGATACACGGCTACAGTGTCAGGTTTGGGTATGTCTTCCCATGTGAGAGCAAAACAATTCATGTGTTCTGGCTGTATAGGTATAGGACATGTAACCGGCCTAATTGGAGAGGTAAAAGGACTGTGAGTGTAGATGAGTCTTAAGGCATTGACAACAAAGTATTGTTTTCTTATTGTGACAACTCCACATTTCTGGGCAGCTAAATTTGTTAATGCAGAGTCACTTACAAAAGTAATAATTGCCTGTTCAGGACCAACTATTGCTGTTATTAATAAATGTCCATTTTCAGGATTTCGGGTGAGCGATTCCAAAAACAACCAATCACCCCCCGTTTCTCTGCTCACCTAAGACAGATGGTGATTCATAGTTTCCCTGATTCTGAAGTTGTTTTGACTCAAATCCTGCAAGTTGAGAAGAATGCTTTGGCTGGATGCCCAGAACCTGAGGAGAAAGTTGCATTGGCATAATAGCCAAACTCTGTGAAACTGGGGGGGCACTGGGTTTTCCCAGAAGGATATTATCAATATATTGATTAACAGCCACATTTTCAGGTTTGGGATTTTGAACTGGGGATCCCAAATCCTGCATAACCAGTTTGGTCACTTCTTTGGCACTAGAGTGAACAGGGTATTGTTTTACATTTACAGCTAATTGCATAGGTGATTTATAGCCAGCAGTGAATTGTATCCCCTGCACAATTTTCAAGCAGGCAGTTTTGAAAAAGTTTTTTAGAAGTTGATGGGGGTTACCAATTAAAGCTACAAGGTCTCCCCTTTTCAAGGGGTTAAGCTCTGCTGCCGAATAAACCGTGCACTGAGTTGGGGACCATAAGTTACGTTTCACTTGTGCTGCAATGAAAACTCTGTGTCCCCAGAATCCACAAGCTACTTGTTCTGGTAATTCAGTAGCAGCACACAGGATTTTTGTAGTGGTTATTTGTGGGTTAAAATTCTCATCATTGCTACAATTGTGTTCTGACTTAACCAGAAGTTTCAAGCTAGGGCAACAATATTCCCCACTATTTTTCATCAAAGTTAGGTCCTTTTGAGGATATAGTAGATTAACTTCATTATCCTCTGTTTCTTTTGGTGGAAAAGTGTGTTTTAAAATGTTAGTGTGTTCTTGTTTTAGGCCAGCTCTTAGAGAGTTATTTTCATATTTTAAAGAATGAATCTCATCTCTCAGAGCATTATTTTAATTTCTCAAAGCATTATTTTCGTTCCTTTCTTCATCTAATTGTTTTTGCAAGATTTTTACATAATTTGCTTGTTGATCTAATTGTTTTTGCAAGATTTCTGCGTAATTTGCTCCGTGCTCCAATTGTTTTTGCAAGGCTTCCACTAAATTTTGCAGAGAATTAATAATTGCCATTTCTTCACTGTTTCGCATAAAGCGAGTTTCTACAGCTGCTGTGAGCCAGGCCCCCAAAACTGAACAGAGAATGGTCTTATTTCTGCCCAGTTTGAATTTTGAAAAAAAAAAAAAAAAATGTATCCTATCAATCACATTTTCTAAATCAAACCAATTACTGTTAGCCCATTCTTCTTCTGCTTTGGAGGGTTTGACATTATGTTGAGCTAACAAAGCGTAAAATGCAGCTTTATTCTTTTCAGGCATTTTTGCGAGGGAAAAATGCCACTTCAGGGAGTTCGGAACTTAGTTACACACTCAGCACCCTGCTGAGTCAGCTCCCCTCTCTTCCCTGAGGGGGTGAAGAGACACACACACACTTCTTTGGGAGGTCCTAACCTAACTAAACTACACTTTGTCTCTTCGCTCTCCCACGAAGTCAAATACAGCAACTCACAAAAACACAAGTCCCATCTTTTGCACAACTGAGACAATTTTCAAAGAATTCTCCGATAACTGAAACGGAGTTGGTTACACCTGGGTCTGTGTGCAGATTGCGGAAAGAACCAATGCCACCTCCCTTGCTTTCTACCACTGTTCAGCTTTCGCTGACAGGATAGGTGCGGCTGAAATGGCACGGATCTTCCCCTGTTACAAAGTGCACAGAGTACCGCAACTCCCCCAGTATCGGGAATCAACAGACGACTACGCCAGAAATGTCACGGTCCGCCTAATTAAGGCGGGGGTCGTGAAGGTTCTTTTAGAATCTCAGCGTGCAAAAGACACACAAAGGGACAATATCAGTTACTTTTGCAAAGATGCACTTTATTTGTGCCACAACAGTGTATGCGATAGAAAAAGAATGGGGGAGGGGAGAGAGAGAGAAGAAGGAAAAAAGAGGGGGAGAGATGAGGAGGGGGAGGGTATGAAAAATAGCTACCAAACAGCCGGAAGAGCCCTCGTGGATGCCGCCGATAGGCCGTCCAGTGCTGCTGGGGAGATCTCGGGGGGTCTTCGGTCCGGGGATGGTTTTTATAGTTCTTTCCAAAGCGAGTGGCCTTTAGCCAGAAGGTGGGGAGGCTTAGAACCATTGTTCGTGGAGAAGCGATATGACCAGGAGGAGAAGTCCAGAAGTAGTGGAGCAGTGCGTGACCAATTATCAGGGTCAGCAGGACCCATGTTCGGGGGTCTCATTGTTTCTTCCATCGTCCAGTGAACACAATACCAATCTCATGACTGGTTACCATGAGAACATATCCTGGCCATTCGAAAGCCGCACCCCACTCAGGCTAGCCACAGTCCGAAAGCCGTAGTTCAGGGGTCTTCTTTTCTTCCGATGGTCGTTGGTCAATACAGGCTCTAGATGGACTC
>JAREIS010002182.1:0-11374 GCA_030060385.1 Muscicapa striata striata | reverse complement strand
CAAAACCACCCAGGAATGTTAGGGGACAAAAAAATAGTAAGCCGGATCGACTGGACCCCACACCTAGCTGAAATTGTGTTAAAATTACTATGAAATGTATTAGAATTATAAGTAGTAGTAGTTATGCTAAGGCTTAGAAGGCAGTAGTTCACAAGCAGGCCCGTAGTCACCAGAGGCCAAGGACAGCCAGATTTGATGGTATTTGCAGATTTTGTCTCAGAGCAACCCCCGGGGAAATGGAATTTTCGTGGCAGAATACCATTTTCAGACATGGACATCTGGAGGAAAAGGACGGTTCTTTTCCAAAGGAAGGAAAACATGGAACACTGGTGTTTCAGAGGAAAATGAAAAGCGGCCATCAGAGGACAAGGATAGACAGACCTCTCAGTTCTGGCAGCTTTTGTCTGATAGCAATCTTTGGATATACGGAATTTCAGAGATGGAATCCTAATTTCAGCTATATCTGCTGAGGAGGGACAGCTTTTTTCCATAGGAAGGAAAGCACTGAGCCGCAGTGTTTCAAAAGCAGGTGAGAGGCAGTCCCCAAGAGGCCAAGGGCAGCCAGACCTGTCTGTCCTGGCAGCTTTCACCTGGGAGCAATCCTTGGATGTAGGGAGTTTTGGAAGTGGAATCGTAGTTTTGGACATGGGCACCTGGTCGAGAAGGATGGTTTTTTCCTACAGGAAAGAGAAGTGTGAAGTCCAAGTGTTTTGGCAGAAGATGACAGGTGGCCACCATAGGCCAAGCCAGCCAGACCAGTCTCTCCTGGCACCTTTCAACTGGCAGAAATCCTTGGACATAGGGATTTTTGGAGGTGGAATCTCAATTTTGGTTTGGGGTGCCTGGAATGGAAGGAGAGTTCTTTTCATTAGGAAACACCCCAGTATTTTAAAGGCAGATGAGAGCCAGCCCTCGGGAAGCCAAGGCCAACCAGACCTGTCAGTCATGGCAGCTTTTGTCTGGGAGCTGTCCTTGCATACAGGGAATTCTGGAGGCAGATTCCCAATTTTGGCCATGGGTAACCTAGAGGAGAATGACGGTTCTTTTCAATAGGAAGGAAAGTCCAGAGCCCCAGTGTTTCAGTAGCAGATGAGAAGAGACCCTCAACATGCCAATGTCAGTCAGATCTGACAGGTGGTCCTTAGGAGGCCCAGCCAGCCAGACCAGTTCTGTGTTTCCTTGGTTCCATGGGACCCCACAGTGTCACAGTGTTCTCCTTGATTCCATGAGTCACTGTAGTGTCACAATATTCTCCTTGTCACAATATTTTCCTTGTCACAATATTCTCCTTGCCACAATATTCTCCTTGCTTCTGTAGTGTCACAAAGGCCTCTTGCTTCCATAAGGTCTGGCAGTGTTACCAATGGCCCTGGGCTCCATGTGACCCCCCTGTGTCACAATGGTTCTTGTGAAAATGGTTCTCTGCTCCTTGGTTCTACAGGCCCCACAGCTTCATCACTGGTCCTTGGTTCCATAGAGGTCCAGAGTTTCACAAGGGTCCCCCTGACTCCATGAGGCACCAGAGTGCCACAATGGTCTCTTTGGTTCCATGAGGTTCAATAGTGTCTCCATGGTGTCCCAAAACCCGCATTGTCACCACTGACCCATGGTTCCATGAGGTTCTGCAGTGTCACCATGGTCACTGTCAGAGGCTGAATGAGATCAATGTCCCAGACCCCTCGGGATGAGCTGTCAATCAGTCACAGAGTGGGCTGGTGCTGACCCAGGCTCTGATTGCCCCAGCAATCACAAGTCCCACCTGGGGGGAGGCCCACAAAGGCCCAGGGGCTCAAAACATGGAGCAGGCGCTCAGCCCATGGTCTGTACCCTGCCTTCTCCTGGGGTCTGTGTCTCACCCACACTGGAACCCGAGGAGATGGTAGCCATATGTGTGTCTTTCTATAGAGCTTCTGTCTGTCTCTTTCCTCTCCTAATGCTCTTTATATTGAACAATTTTGGGTACCTCAACAACTGAAGTGTTTAAAGGTTTCTAGGTTAAATAGGCTAAGTTAATGAACTTCCGGATAAGTGTTTTATGTTGCATTGGATGTTGTATTTAAGCCTTTTCCAAAAATCTTTGGTTTTCTATACTTTAGCAGTAACATTTTGGTGTAATTTTTACCTCTTGAGAATATCTGGTTGGTGTTTCACCTGCGCACCAAATTTGAGTAAAGGAATCTTTGGTCACGCCCAGCATTTCAGTGTTCTGGGGCGATACAGTCCCACAGGCTCACAATGGCCTCTCGTTTCCATGAGCATCTGGAGTGTCACACAGGTTGATGCCATTTGTCCTTGCTGCCCCTCACATCCCACTGCCCCAGGAACAGCCCCCAGCCACTCAGGAGGGACAGGCCCTGCTGTGCCAGGCCTGGGCTCAGGCCTTGGCCTTTCTGCTGCCTCCAACCAGCCCAGGCCTTGCTCAGCATTGCAGTTCCCTGCTCACAGCCTTTGGCTCCTGCAATCCTGGCCTCAAGGATCTGCTCTCAGCAGTCCCTGGGGAGCCTTTGGCAGTCCCTGCCCTCAGTGGGGCCAGTGATGCTCCAAGGGACTTGGAGTTTTTCTTCTGACTCCTTGAGCATCTTCTTCAACCTTCTGTCAGTGCCTGAGGGTCCTGGACTCAGCCCCAATCCACCCTGGTGGTCATTATAATAAAGAAAGCCAGCAGGAGTTCTTTGTCTTCTTTCAATTGTCATTGAGCCTTCAGGGCTTGTGCAGCTGCTTGGAGTCAGTTTGGAGTTCTGTTAAGGAGGAAGATTTCAAAGTGCATCTCATGACTTTCTTTTCCTCAAGGGGATGATTTTTTATTTTTCATTTTAGAGGGAAACTGATAGAAGTATTCCGCAATTGATCTTGATGCTGGATGTCTCCCCTTGAGCTCTGGGCACAGAGAAGAATGAGCCCCTTGCAGGCTGACCCAGTTGGGACAGCCTGCTCTTTAGCCCCAGCCTCAACAACTCATGAAATCTCCAACCTGGGAGTGACAATCAAAAATATAAAAAAAACCTCATAAATTTCTTTTCAGTAAAAAAATATTATTAAGTAATAAAATTGTATTTTTCTGAGATATAATATTACTATTCTATACATTTTAACCTAATTTTTATAATTATGTTAATAATCTTTACATTATTAGCAACCAAATAAATTATTGGTCATTGTTTCTAACGAACAGAATTCCCTTAATAATTAAGCTCCATTGGTTATTGATTTCTCCCTCTTTAAGATAATTCCTAACATTTGTAATCATTTTATCATCTTTATTATCAACTTTTTCTCAGACAGGGTCAAGGTGGGAAGTTCAGGGTCCAGGGAGACATTTCTGGCACACATTCGGAGCAGTTTTGGGTCTGGTGAATGAATTTAGCAGGAAGTCTCAGCTTCAGAGTGGCACTTGGGGGTCCAGGGGTGCCCTTGGATGTCAGGGAGGGGAATCTGGGACTGTTCAGGGTCCGGGTGGGTACTTGGTGGGTCTCTAACGGGGCTCTGTGGGGCGCGGGACATGATGCGAGTTGTAGGCACAGGTATTATACCGTTTAAAGGGGCTGTGGAGCATCATGGGAGCTCTAGGCGCAGCTGCAGTGTCTCTCTGTGAGGTGCAGGGCATGATGGGGGATGAAGTCTCAGCTGCAATGGGATTTTACTGGAACCGTGGAGCATGATGGGTGCTGAAGTCCCGGAAGTGCATCTTGCATAGAGTTTGGGGTCCGGGAGGGCACTTCTGGGACACTTTTGCCTCTGAACGGTGACTTGAGGTCTTCAGGGGGGAACGTATACCATTTGGGAGAGCTTGGAGGGATTTTGGGGAGCTCTAACCGGGCTCTTTAGGGCACGGGGCATGGCAGGAATTTTAGGCGACTGACTGGGTTATGAGGTGCTCTGAGCTCACGGGGATGGCAGGTGATGAATTCCCAGAAGTGGCTGTAACGGGCATCTGTGGGGTTGGAAGCATTCAGGGGATCCTTGGACGCTTTTGTGGGAGGGTCCTGAATGGGCGCTGAGAGGGCACGTAGGGATCCTGGAGAGTCTGGGGGACACTAACGGGGCAAATGGGGGGATACCGGGGGTTCTGTGGAGCGCAGGGCATGACGGGAGTTGTAGTCCCGTCTGCTATTGGGCTCCATCGGGCCGCGGGGCATGATGGGAGTTAGAGGCAGAAAGGAAAGATGGCGCCAACTCCAGGCACCACCCCCGAAGTACTGATCCCTGACACTGAACCCCCGTGGTGGCACCTTTGACTGGCACACACCTGAGGCATGTGTCTGTTTTCAGTGGGGAAAATTAGGAGTTTTAGATTGTTTTAAGAAAAAAAAGAAGGAAACTTCTCTTTCCCTGAGTGCAGCAGCACTCCAAGCAAAGCAGGTCCCAGCTGAATGAGGAAGGACAGGATGGGGTTGGGGAATGTGGAGCAAGGTTGTCCACACTGGGTCAGACCTCAAGGCACAGCTTCTCTGAGCAGGCCAGACATGAGGAGAGACCCTGGATCAATATCTATCACTGAATGCTGCAGTCACCTCTGCTCCAAAGAGAATAGGAATAAAATACATCCTTTAAAATGGGAATCTGTATTTCTCAGAAGCTCTTTGAAATATTTCTCCATAACTATCATAGGAAATCTTCCTAATGAAGTGCACAAGACCAGAGGGAAATCAAGGCACAACCGTGGTTTGTTAGGAAACCTCTCAAGAACTCCAAGTGAGAATCAAACTCCAAAGTTTCTTGAAGTTTTAATGGGTTCCAGGGAGGAACACGAGTAAGAAAGTGTCCCCAAGCCTCAATCAGAGCAGAGAACTGGAGGCAGAGATGACAGGTGGGGACAAAGAGAAGGTCCTGCTAGCCACAACATTCCTTATCCATTGGAGTCCCAGGGGTTGGATGACAGAAGTGGTGGGGATGGGTGTGGAGACAAAGTGTGATTGATTGTCAGCCATGAAGGGTCTTGATTTTCATATTTATTCAGACTGCATGAGGAGAAGGTGCAGGGGGTCAATATCAATTGGACATTGCTGGTATCAATCTATAAATACACAAAAGAAAACTTATCAGGACAAAACACTTCTCTCTGCAATGCTTTCAATAGAATATACAGTATATTCACTTTGAATACACTTCTGAAATCTACCTAATTAACCACAGAAGAATTGAAAATTTAAATTATTACCTGGGGCGTTTATTGTTTAAGTGTTTTGAAGAAATGTTTATGGGCCTTTGTCACTGAATTTCCAAACTGAAGAGCTCAAGAAAGAAGAGTTCAATTTTAAGTTTGTTGTGGATTTATCCTTGGCCAAATTGCCAGTGCATCCACTAGAATTATTGACTCATTTACTGCTGTGAGATAGGATTAGCAGGAAGGCAAAACAGGCTCAAACTTAAATGGGTACAAGGAAAGTACGAGAAAAATAACCACCTCAGAATAAAACTTTCAGAACACTATTCTTCCCCCCACAACTTCTTTTCTTTCATACTGATAAAGTACAGAAACAGATCAGTCAGTTTACCATCTTTAAAAATAGCTATTCACCAATTTCCTTGGGTGAGGAGAACTTCAATCTATGGAGATTTCTCCACAAGAAAAGTTTTCTCCTGGCCTCTGTGTCACAGTGAATCAGCCATTCAGGAGAATGTAAATGGGATCACTGTGTAGAAATCCCTGCCTTGACTTACAGTTATCCCAAAACTGTGAGGACCATATCAACTTATGGGGCACACTTTAAAGATTATAACAGATCAAACAAAAGCTCTCTTCATCTTTGAAAACAGAGTTCTTTCTTCTTCTCTTCCCTATGGGACAGGAGGGATCTTCATCTCTCTCCTCTCTATTCCAATTTCTCATGGGATCACAGCCATTTCAACATCTTTCTTTAGCACAAATGCCTCTGCTCATGTCTACAGTTATAACATTTCATCCACGCCATAATGCACTTTCTATGACCTATAGGGAAACATGAATCTCTTCTCCACAGCTTAAAAAAAGGGAAATTTCAATCCACGACTCACCTCCTTTTGTCATCTGAGACCTGATTTCTTTTATCTGACCTTGATGTTTTCATGCTGTTTCTGTGCCTTTCATCATCTTGGTCCTCTTCTTTCACTCAGGAGAGAGAACAAAGTGTTTGCAAGTCACATTCTTGGCAGTGAAAGAGTTCATATATTGCCCAGGCCTGCAGATGGTCAAGTGATCTCTCCTGGGCCACAGCCCAGAGCTATTTTACAATGGAAACTTTTTCGGTGGCTGCGCTGGGGGCCCGGGCCAGGATAGCAGGGGCCCAGGCCAGAATGGCAGGGGCTGCTCTGGGAGGGGGGCCAGGATCTCAACAGCCAGGCTAGAACTCAGAGGCTGCACCCATGGGCCGATGGCTCCCTGTCCCCCTTGCCCAGTGGTTTCTGGAAAAACTCATCAGGGGCAGCATTCCAGCCACGCCAGGGGCCAGTCTGGCCACTCTGGTGGGAGGGGGAAGCAGACAGGATCTCAGCAGCCGATGGCCCTGCCTAGCAATCCCCCTCCCCCAAGTTACTCAAAATGTGGAAGAGGGCAGAAATAGAAGAAATATAAGACACAGAGAGAAAAACAAATAAAATACAGAGAAACACACACACTGCTACCAACTCCTGGATTCCAGCGATGTTCAGATAGAAATTCCAAGAGGAGGTAGGGTCCAGATGTGTGCTTGCCTTGTCTTCAGCCTTAAATACCCCTTTGGTCATCCTGAGCCCTTCCCCTAGGTAGCACTTCTGGTCATTTGGTCACTCAGGAGCTGGGCTGGTGCTCCAGGGGTGTGTGTGGAGCATTGCCTTTGGTGTGGCAGGGAATGGCAGTCACTGCTGGGCTGGGATAGAGGCTCTGGGGGCATTGGGGTTACAGGGCAGTGCAGTGTTGGGGTTACAGGGCAGGGCAAGGCTGCAACTGCCCCTTTTTCTCCCACACATGGAATATTTCAAGCCAACAATCTCCTCCAGTCTGTCACAACAGGCAATGTTGGAGGTGGAATCCGAAATCTGGCCATGGCCACCTGGCCATGAAGGACAATTCTTTTCCATAGGAAGGCAAGCACAGAGCCTCAGTGTTTTGGAAGGCAGGTGGGAGCCTCAATAGGCCAAGGCCAGCCAAACTTGTCAATAATGGCTGATTTTGTCTGAGAGCAGTCTTTGGATATAGGGAAATTTGGAGGTGGAATCCCAATCTTAGCCATGGGTGCTGGGAGAAGCAGGACATTTCTTTCCTATAGGAAGGAAAGCACAGAGCTTTTCCCAGGGATTTGGGGACAAATGAGAGGTGAACCTTGTGAAACCACGGCCAGACAGATTTGTCCTGGCAATATTTCTATGAAAACAATCCCTTGATATAAGGAAATTTGTCAGTGAAATCCCAAATTTGGCCATGGGTGCCTGGAGGAGGACAGTTCTTTTCCACAGGAAGGAAAGCAGGGACACCCAGTGTTTCAGTAGCAGATGAGAAGAGACCCTCAACATGCCCAGGTCAGCTGGATCAATCAGGCAGCCTCCAGAAGACCAAACCAGCCAGAGCTGCTCTGTGTTCCCTTGGTTCCATGGGGCACCAGTTCCAGAATGTTCTGCTTAGTTCATTTGGACCCCTCTGTGTCACAGGGGCCTCTTGGTTCCACAAAGCACTGAAGTGTCACAATGGTGCCACTCAGTGTCACAATGGCCCCTTGGTTCCAGGAGGCTGTGAAGTGTCTGAATGGTCTTTCCGTGGTTCCCTGAGGCCTTGCAATGTCACAATGGACCTTTGGCTCCATGGAGTCTTGCACTGTCACAATGGCCCCTTGGTTCCATGACACTCCAAAATGTCATAATGATCTCCACGGTTCTATGAGGCCTTGAAATGTCACAATGGCCCCTTGGTTTGATGTGGCCTGACAGTGTCACAATGATCCCAGCATTCAATAGAGCCACACAGAGTCAGTACGGTCCCCTTGCTTCCATCAGGCCCAGCAATGTCACAGTGGTCTCCATGATTCCATGAGGACTCACAGTGCCACAATGGTCCCTTGGTCCCATGGACCCTCTGCTGGTTCATTCCCCCCTCCCCTTCTCAGGCCACCCTGTGAGCTGAGAAATGCTCATTGGGCCTTGGCCTTGGCCAACAGCCCCTGGGTTGAGCTCTTCTGGAGCTCGGCACAAACACTGTCTGCTCCCGGGCACTGCTGCTGCCCAATGAGCTCCTGCTTCCTTTAGGAGCAGCTCTGGATCTATTTTTGTTCCCTCAGTGGCACAACACCCCTGTTCTCACCCTTCCAAAGAAAGCTGTGGATGCCAAGTGTGGCCAGGATGAAACATTGCTGTGACTGAAGCCCCTCTCTTGGGGCCCTGCAAACAGCGCTCCACAAGGAGCCCCTTGGAGCTCTCCTGGGCCATCACCTCCCTCTGAGCGGGGCCTCTCCGAGCCTGGAACTCTCCCATGTGCTGCACTCAGGGCATCCCCAAACAATGATGGAGCCTGGGCCGATCCCTCTTTGAGGCTAAACCCTTCACCTGCTGGGGAGATGCCAAAGCATCCTGAGTGAGCATTTCCCTGCCCTCCAGGGGAATTCCTCACAGGTCCCTGGCACTGACTCTCTCTGTCTGTGTGCACACACGAGTGCTCTGGCAAATGTGGCAGAAATGCTGCTCTCTGAGGGCTTTGAGTGCCTTGGATGTCTGAGTTACTCTGACCTGTAAGGTTAAGTCATGAGGTGTAAGCTAAGTTAGATGGTGCCAAGTATTGTTCTTTTGCTGAGTAGTTATTTTAACTGTTGTTACTTTTAAGGCCCTAAAAGTGTCCCGAGTGTGGGAAGAGGTTTCACACCAGCTCCCATCTCCTCCTGCACCAGCGGATTCACACAGAAGAGAGGCCCTTCCGCTGCCCTAATTGAGGGAAGGGCTTCGAGCAAAATTCCACCCTCGTCAGGCACCAGAACATCCACACTGGGGAGAGGCCCTATAAATGTGGGGAATGTGGGATGAGCTTCAACCAGAGCTCCAATCTCATCTGTCACCAGAGGATCCACACAAGGGAACAACCCTATGAGTGTCCCCAGTGTGGGAAGAGCTTCACCCAGAGCTCTCATTTGACCAAACACCCACGGGGGCACTGGTAGGGGAAGCCCTGTGAGTGCCCCAGCTGTGGGAAGAGCTTTATGTGCTGCTTGAACCTCATTGCCCATAAGAGGAGCCATGTTGGTTGGGCAGAGCCCTGGTGGCAACATTCCCGGTGATCCAGATTGGGAAGACACTTGGCTGGTGGTCTTCATGTCCTCCTGGATCCCCATAGGCACCTGGATGAACACAGGGGCAGGAACATCCATTGGGACTCTGATTGACATTGGAAAGTAATCAGGAAGAGCTGATTTTTTGACTGTATAGCCCAAAAAATCTTATCTTCTCTGTCCAGTTGTTTCTTCTGGTGGCATCAAACAATACTGGATGATCTTGGAGATCTTTTCCTACCTGAATAATTTCCATGTTTATTCTATCTAAACACCCAGAACTGAGGCACAAATAAAGAAATTAAACAAGGAGATCTAAAGCTGAATCATTTTACTGGGATTTGAAGGTGAATTTGGGGTTCAGGGGAATATTCAGGAGGATTTAGGTGTTCTGGGACGACCCAAGCCAAGGGATGTGGCAATGATCTTGTAGTTGCTCCAACAGAACATGTCCATCTCAGCCCATCCATTCTCCAGGAATTCCAGTTGTCTATCCCAGTCCCTGGCCTGGGTCTCACCATCCGAGGTGTCCCCCCCAGAATGCCCCAATTGCTGCTGAAGTGCTTGAGCTGCTCTGGGCTGTGGATGTTCCTGTCGCCCAACCACTCCTGGTCAGTGCCTTGGGGGGCTGGGAGGGGTTTTAGAGACTCCTGGGGGGACTGAGAGAAGCTTTTGTGGCTCTTGAGGGCATTTGTGGTTCTGGGAGGGGCTTTGGGGGGTCTTCTGGGGCATTGTGAGGGAGTTTCTGGGTCCTGGCAGGGATGTGTGGGTTGGAAAAAATTTGGGTGGGTCTCTAGAGAGATGGGAAAGGGTTGTTTTGGGGGATTTATGTTGCAGGGAGTGGTTGAGGGTTCTTTGTGGTCAGAAACTGTGTGGTGGTTTGGGGGGTCAAGGAGTGGCTGTGGGGCTGGGAGAGGTCATAGGGCAGTTGTGACTCCCCCAGCACCCCAAAGCTGCCACTGGATGCTGCCCCCAAAGATGCTGTGGGGGTTTGGGGTGTCCATGTTTGGGTTCACCCTCCTGGTACTGTGGGAGAAGGTGAGGAGGTGTCTCCTGGGGCTGCGTGTGTCCCCCCAGAGCGTGTGTGACCCTCCCATCCCAGTGTCACCCCCTTTTCCCTCCCCACAGGGCTCCTGCCCCAGCTCCTGCTGCCTCGGGAGGGAATTTGGGGAGGGGGCAGAGGGGGTGCACAGCCCCCACTGGGGGATGACCCCACCCCAGACCCTTTGCTCAGCACCAAGCTGGGCTTGGGGCCACAGGAGGAAGAGGGGAAGCAGATCCTGCAGGTGGGACAGTGCTTGGGCTCAGGGCAAGGTCCTGCTCTGCACACCTGGCTCAGGTGTGACCCTGCCCCTGGAAGGGAGCGGGACATTCCCATCCCCACGGATCAGGGCTGGGAGCAGCACTAGGAGCAAGGACATGGAAATACTGGGAGTGACTGGGACCACACTGAGGGCTACTGGGAGCAACTGGGAGCAACTGGGAATGATGGATTTGTGCTGGAGGTAATTGAGATATACTGGGAATGAGTGAGATCATCTTAGGGGCTACTGGAACCATACTGAGGACTCTGGGGAGACTGGGAATGAACATGCTGGGGGCAGCTGGGATATACTGGGAGTGTCTGGAATGATTCTGGAGGGGACAACACTGGGTACAACTGGGATCATGCTGGGGCAACTGGAAGTAGCTGAGAGTGATTGTGTCTATACTGAGGCCACTGAGATCATACTGGGAGTGACTGAGTGCAACTGGGATCATACTGGGTAGAACTGGGATGACACTGAGGGTGACTGGGATCATACTGGGAGGGATCAGGAGCAGGCTGAGGGCACTTTGAACAATGTTCGGGCAACTGGGACATACTGGGAGCAACTGGCACTGCACTGAGGGTGACTCAGAGTGGCTGTGGGCAACTGGAATCATGCTGGAAGCAACTGGGAGAAGTGGGAATGACTGAGAACTTGCTTGGGGCAATAGGGATATACTGAAAGGGACTGGGAGTCACTGGGATCATACTGGGAGTGACTGGAACCATGACAATAGCCTGGCCTGGGTGCCTCAGGATGTGCAGAGAGTGCTGTGACCCTATGGGGCCTCATGGAACCAAGGGACCACTGTGACACCATGGAGCCTCATGGAATCATGGAGACCACTGACTGCTGGGCCTG
>JAREIS010002180.1:0-17773 GCA_030060385.1 Muscicapa striata striata | reverse complement strand
CCCAAAGGAGGCCAGGCATCTTATTCTGGGAGAAATCCTGATCCTTTCAGAATTTTAGCTGTCAGACGCCCAGTTTAGCCCATTCTGGACACGAACACTGGACATTTTCCACTGAAAAAAACCAAACCCTCCCAGTATCTTAATACAAGTTTGGAGGAAGACATTGTCGATCCAAAGTAACCAGGATTCAAGTGGTGGCATCATTAGTCTGGGAGAAATCCTGATTGCTTCGAATTTGAGGTTTCAGACGGCCTGTCTCTGCCAAGGGCCCTGGATATGAACATTGGAAATTTTCCTCTGTAAAAAACACAACCTCCCAGTTTCTTAATACACTTTAGGTAGAAGATACAGTCTCTCCAAAAGTAGCCAGGATTCTTAAGCGGCGGATCTTTAGTCTGGGAGAAATCCGATCCCTTCGGAATTTGAGGTTTCAGAGCCTAGTTTCAGGCCAATTTCCTTCAACATAACACTGGACATTTTCCTCTGAACAAAACCACACCATCCCAGTTCTTAATACCAAGTTTGGAGGTAGTGTTGACCTCTCCAACAGTAGCCAGGTTCTAACTGTTGGCATCTTAAGTCTCGGAAAAATTGGTTTGGAATTTTAGCAGGCTGAAACCCACTCTCAGGACCATGCCCTGCATTCAAAGAAGGCTATTCCTCTGTGAAATAAAGATCACTTCACCACTTTTGTGATATCCATTTAGAGGAGGCTTTTGGCACTCCATGAACAGCCAGGGTTCTCAGTGTTGGCATTTTTAGTCTGGGAGAAATCCTGATTGTTTCAAATTTGCGGTTTCAGATGCCCAGGCTCAGGCCAAGCGCCGTGGATATGAACATTTGAAATTTTCCTCTGTAAAAACCACACCCCAGTTTCTTAATATTATTTAGGAGGAAGATCCAGTCTCTTCAAAAGCAGCCAAGGTTCTAAGAGGTTGCATCTTTAGTCTGGGAGAAATCCTGATCACTTCGAATTATAGGTGTCAGACGCCCAGTCTCAGCCCAATTGCCCTGTTACGAACATGGGAAATTTTTCCCCTCTGAAAAACCATACCCTCCCAGTTTCTTAATGCCAGTTTGGGTAGTGTTGGTCTCTCCAGCAGTAGCCAGGCTTCTAACTGCTGGCATCTTTAGTCTGGGAGAAAACATTAGGTGGGGAAATTTTAGCAGGCCGAAGCCCAGTCTCAGGCCCCATGCCCCTGCATGCAAAGAAGGCCTATTTCTCTGTGAAATAAAGATCACTTCACCACTTTTGTAATATCCATTTAGAGGAGGTTTGGCACTCCATGCACAGCCAGGGTTGTCAGTGGTGGCAGTTTTAGTCTGGGAGAATTCCTGATTCTCGGAATTTGAGATTTCAGGACGCCTGCCTCCGGCCAAGGGCCTGGATATGAACATTGCCATTTTCCCCTGTAAAAACCACAACCTCCCAGTTTCTTAATACCATTTTAGGAGTACAGTCTCTCCGAAAGCATTCCCAGGAGTTCTCAGTGGTGTCTTTGTCTAGGAAGAAATCTGATCCTTTCGGAATTTTGGCTATCCCGACACCCAGTCTCAGGCCCATTGCCCTCAACAGACATGGACATTTCCTCTGAAAAAACCAAACCCTCCCAGTTTCTTAATACAGAAGTTTGGAGGAAGACATTGTCGATCCAGAAGTAGCCACGATTCTAAGTGGTGGCATTTTTAGTCTGGGGAGAAATCCTGATTGCTTCGAATTTGGGGTTTCAGACGCCCGGTCTCAGACCAAGAGGCCCTGGATATGAACATTGGCAATTTTCCTCTGTAAAAACACACACCTCCACTTTCTTAATGCACATTAGGTAGAAGATACAGTCTCTCTGAAAGTAGCCAGGAGTTATAATGATGGCATCTTTGGTGTGGGAGAATCCTGATCCTTCAGAATTTTAGCTGTCAGGCCGCAGTTTCTGGCTTGTACCCTCAACACGAACATGGACATATTCCTCTGTAAAAAACTACACCCTCAGTTTCCTTAATGCACAAGTTTGGAGGAAGATATTGTCGATCCAGAAGTAGCCACTGATTCTAACTGAGTGGCATTTTAGTCTGGGAGAAATCTGGTGTAGAATTTGAGGTTTCAGGCGCGGTCGCAGGCCAAGGGCCCTGGATACGAACATTGGCGATTTCCACTGTAAAACACACACCCTCCCAGTTTCTTAATACACATTAGGTAGATAAATACAGTCTCTCCAAAAGTAGCCCAGGGTTATAACTGGTGCCATCTTTAGTCTAGGAGAAATCCTGATTGCCCCCGAATTTAGAGATTTCAGGCAGCCTGCCTCAGCCAAGGCCCTGAATATAGACATTGGCCTCCCCCTGTAAAACCCAACCATCTCCCGAAGTTTCTTAATACCATTGGAGGAAGATACAGTCTCTCCGAAAGTATCCAGGGTTCTAACTGGTGGCATTTTTAGTCTGGGAGAAATCCACATTGCTTTCGGAATTTGAGGTTTCCGCTCCCACTTTCTTAATACACATTAGGTAGAAGATACAGTCTCTCTGAAAGTAGCCAGGGTTATAACTGGTGGCATCTTTAGTGTGGGAGAAATCCTGATCCCTTCAGAATTTTAGCTGTCAGACGCCCAGGTTCTGGCCCATTGCCCTCAACACGAACACTGGACATATTCCTCTGTAAAAAACTACACCCTCCCAGTTTCTTAATACAAGTTTGGAGGAAGATATTGTCGATCCAGAAGTAGCCACGATTCTAACTGGTGGCAAAACCACACCATCCCAGTTTCTTAATACCAGTTTGGAGGTAGTGTTGATCTCTCCAACAGTAGCCAGGCTTCTAACTGCTGGCATCTTTAGTCTGGGAGAAAACATTAGGTTTGGAATTTTAGCAGGCCGAAGCCCAGTCTCAGGACCACGCCCCTGCATGCAAAGAAGGGCCTATTTCTCTGTGAAATAAAGATCACTTTACCACTTTTGTGATATCCATTTAGAGGCGGCCTTTTGGCACTCCATGAACAGCCAGAGTTCTCAGTGTTGGTATTTTTAGTCTGGGAGAAATCCTGATCCATTCGGAATTTGAGGTTTCAGACGGCCTGTCTCCGGCCAAGGGCCCTGGATATGAACACTGGCCATTTTCCCTCTGTAAAAAACCACACCCTCCCAGTTTCTTAATACCATTTAGGAGGAAGATACAGTCTCTCCAAAAGTAGCCAGGGTTCTCAGTGGTGGCATCTTTAGTCTGGGAGAAATCCCGATCCATTCGGAATTTGAGCTGTCAGACGCCCAGTCTCAGGCCAAGGGCCCTGGAAACGAACACTGGACATTTTACTCTGAAATAAACCACACCCTCCCAGTTTCTTAATACAAGTTTGGAGGAAGATATTGTCTCCCCAAAAGTAGCCAGGATTATATACAGTGGCATGTTTGGTTTGGGGGAAATTCTGATTGATTCGGAATCTGAGGTTTCAGACGCCCGGTCTCAGGCCAATTGCCCTGGCTACAAACATGGGCAATTTTCCCTCTGAAAAAAACCATACCCTCCCAGTTTCTTAATACCAGTTTGGAGGTAGTGTTAGTCTCTCCAAAAGTAGCCAGGCTTCTAACTGCTGGCATCTTTAGTCTGGGAGAAAACATTAGGTTTGGAATTTTAGCAGGCCGAAGCCCAGTCTCAGGACCATGCCCCTGCATGCAAAGAAGGGCCTATTTCTCTGTGAAATAAAGATCACTTTACCACTTTTGTGATATCCATTTAGAGGCGGCCTTTTGGCTCTCCATGAACAGCCAGAGTTCTCAGTGTTGGTATTTTTCATCTGGGAGAAATTCTGATCCATTGGGATATTGAGGTTTCAGACGGCCTGTCTCCGGCCAAGGGCCCTGGATATGAACATTGGGCATTTTCCCTCTGTAAAAAACCAATCCCTCCCAGTTTCTTAATACACATTAGGTAGAAGATACAGTCTCTCCAAACGTAGCCAGGGTTATAACTCGTGGCATCTTTTGTCTGGGAGAAATCCTGATCCGTTCGGAATTTTAGGTTTCAGACGCCCAGTTTCAGGCCCATTGCCCTCAACACGAACACTGGACATTTTCCTCTGAACAAAACCACACCATCCCAGTTTCTTAATACCAGTTTGGAGGTAGTGTTAGTCTCTCCAAAAGTAGCCAGGCTTCTAACCGCTGGCATCTTTAGTCTGGGAGAAAACATTAGGTTTGGAATTTTAGCAGGCCGAAGCCCAGTCTCAGGACCATGCCCCTGCATGCAATGAAGGGCCTATTCCTCTGTGAAATAAAGATCACTTCACCAGTTTTGTTAGATCGATTTAGAGGAGGCCTTAGGCTCTCCATGAACAGCCAGAGTTCTCCGTGTCAGTATTTTTAGTCTGGGAGAAATCTTGATCCATTCGGAATTTGAGGTTTCAGACGGCCTGTCTCCGGCCTAGGGCCCTGGATATGAACATTGGCCATTTTCCCTCTGTAAAAAACCACAACCTCCCAGTTTCTTAATACCATTTAGGAGGAAGATACAGTCTCTCCAAACGTAGCCAGGGTTCTCAGTGGTGGCATCTTTAGTCTGGGAGAAATCCTGATCCCTTCAGGATTATAGCTGTCAGACGCCCAGTCACAGGCCCATTGCCCTGGACACGAACACTGGACATTTTCCTCTGAAAAAAACCACACCCTCTCAGTTTCTTAATACAAGTTTGGAGGAAGACATTGTCGATCCAGAAGTAGCCAGGATTATATACGGTGGCATGTTTGGTTTGGGGGAAATTCTGATTGATTCGGAATCTGAGGTTTCAGACGCCCAGTCTCAGGCCCATTGCCCTGGCTACGAACACGGGCCATTTTCCCTCTGAAAAAAACTATACCCTCCCAGTTTCTTAATACCGGTTTTGAGGTAGTGTTGGTCTCTCCAAAAGTAGCCAGGCTTCTAACTGCTGGCATCTTTAGTCTGGGAGAAAACATTAGGTTTGGGATTTTAGCAGGCCAAGCCCAGTCTCAGGACCATACCCCTGCATGCAAAGAGGGGCCTATTTCTCTGTGAAATAAAGATCACTTCACCACTTTTGTAATATCCATTTAGAGGAGGATTTTGGCACTCCATGAACAAGCAGAGTTCTCAGTGTTAGCATTTTTAGTCTGGGAGAAATCCTGATTTATTCGGAATTTGAGGTATCAGACGGCCTGTCTCCGGCCAAGGGCCCTGGATATGAACATTGGCCACTTTCCCTCTGTAAAAAACCACACCCTCCCAATTTCTTAATATCATTTAGGAGGAAGATACCGTCTCTCCAAAAGTAGCCAGGGTTCTCAGTGGTGGCATCTTTAGTCTGGGAGAAATCCTGATCCATTCGGAATTTGAGCTGTCAAAAGCCCAGTCTCAGGCCAAGGGCCCTGGAAACGAACACTGGACATTTTACTCTGAAATAAACCACACCCTCCCAGTTTCTTAATACAAGTTTGGAGGAAGAGATTGTCTCTCCAAAAGTAGCCAGGATTATATACGGTGGCATGTTTAGTTTGGGAGAAATTCTGATTGCTTCGGAATCTGACTTTTCAGACGCCCAGTCTCAGGCCCTTTGCCCTGGCTACGAACATGGGCAATTTTTCCTCTGAAAAAAAACCATACCCTCCCAGTTTCTTAATACCAGTTTGGAGGTAGTGTTGGTCTCTCCAAAAGCAGCCAGGCTTCTAACTGTTGGCATCTTTAGTCTGGGAGAAAACATTAGGTTTGGAATTTTTGCAGGCCAAAGCCCAGTCTCAGGACCATGCCCCTGCATGCAACGAAGGGCCTATTCCTCTGTGAAATAAAGATCACTTCACCACTTGTGTATTATCCATTTAGAGGAGGCTTTTGGCACTCCATGAACAGCCAGGGTTCTCAGTGGTGGCAGTTTTAGTCTGGGAGAAATCCTGATTGCTTTGTAATTTGAGCTTTCGGACGACCAGTCTCATGCCAAGGGCCCTGGATATGAACCTTGGCCATTTTCCCTCTCTAAAAATCCACAACCTCCCAGTTTCTTAATACGATTTACGAGGAAGATACAGTCTCTCAGAAAGTAGCCAGGGTTCTCAGTGGTGGCATCTTTAGTCTGGAAGAAATCCTGATCCGTTCGAATTTTAGCTGTCAGACGCCCAATCGCGGGCCCTGTGCACTTGACACGAGCTCTGGATATTTTCCTCTGAAAGAAAACCACACCTCCCCAGTTTCTTAGTACAAGTGTGGAGGAAGACATTGTCGATCCAGAAGTAGGCAGGATTCTAAGTGGTGGCTTTTTTAGTCGGGGAGAAATCCTGATTGCTTCGGAATTTGAGGTTTCAGACGCCCAGGCTCAGGCCAAGGGCCCTGGATATGAACATTGGCAATTTTCCCTCTGTAAAATACCACACCCTCCCAGTTTCTTAATACACTTTAGGAGGAAGATACAGTCTCTTCAAATGCAGCCAAGGTTTTATGAGGCTGCATCTTTAGTCTGGGAGAAATCCTGATCCCTTCCGAATTTTAGGTGTCAGACGCCCAGTCTCAGCCCAATTGCCCTGCCTACGAACATGGGCAATTTTCCCTCTGAAAAAAACCATACCCTCCCAGTTTCTTAATACCAGTTTGGAGGTAGTGTTGGTCTCTCCAAAAGTAGCCAGGCTTCTAACTGCTGGCATCTTTAGTCTGGGAGGAAGCATTAGGTTTGGAATTTTAGCAGGCCGAAGCCCAGTCTCAGGACCATGCCCCTGCATGCAAAGAAGGGCCTATTTCTCTGTGAAATAAATATCACTTCACCACTTTTGTAATATCCATTTAGAGGAGGCTTTTGGCACTCCATGAACAGCCAGAGTTCTCAGTGTTAGTATTTTTCGTATGGGAGAAATCCTGATTGCTTCGAATTTGAGGTTTCGACGCCCAGTCTCGTGCCAAGCGCCCTGGATATGAACATTGGCCATTTTCCTCTCTAAAACCATACCCTCCCAGTTTCTTAATACACTTTAGGTAGAAGATACAGTCTCTCCAGAAGTAGCCAGGGTTATATCTGGTGCCACCTTTAATCTGGGAGAAATCCTGATCCCTTCGGAATTTGAGGTTTCAGACGCCAGTTTCAGGCCCATTGCCCTGAACAAGAACACTGGACATTTTCCTCTGAACAAAACCACACCATCCCAGTTTCTTAATACCATTTAGGAGGAAGATACAGTCTCTCCGAACGTAGCCAGGGTTCTCAGTTGTGGGATCTTTAGTCTGGGAGAAATCCTGATCAATTCGGAATTTTAGCTGCCAGACACCCAGTCACAGGCCCATTGTCCTCCACACGAACACTGGACATTTTCCTCTGAAAAAAACCACACCCTCCCAGTTTCTTAATACAAGTTTGGAGGAAGACATTGTCTCTCCAAAAGTAGCCACGATTCTAAGTGGTGGCATTTTTAGTCTGGGAGAAATCCTGATCCATTCGCAATTTGAGCTGTCAAACGCCCAGTCTCAGGCCAAGGGCCCTGGAAACGAACACTGGACATTTTGCTCTGAAAAAAACCGCACCCTCCCAGTTTCTTAATACAAGTTTGGAGGAAGATATTGTCTCTCCAAAAGTAGCCAGGATTATATACGGTGGCATGTTTTGTTTGGGAGAAATTCTGATTGCTTCGGAATCTGAGGTTTCAGACGCCCAGTCTCAGGCCCATTGCCCTGGCTATGAACATGGGCCATTTTCCCTCTGAAAAAAACCATACCCTCCCAGTTTCTTAATACCAGTTTGGAGGAAGACATTGTCTCTCCAGAGGTAGCCACGATTCTAAGTGGTGGCAGTTTTAGTCTGGGAGATATCCTGATTGCTTCGAATTTGAGGTTTCAGGCGCCGGCCGCAGGCCAAGGGCCCTGGATATGAACATTGGCCATTTTCCCTCTGTAAAAAACCACACCCTCCCAATTTCTTAATACACATTAGGTAGAAGATACAGTCTCTCCAAAAGTAGCCAGGGTTATAACTGGTGGCATCTTTATTCTGGGAGAAATCCTGATCCGTTCGGAATTTGAGGTTTCAGACGCCCAGTTTCAGGCCCATTGCCCTCAACACGAACACTGGACATTTTCCTCTGAACAAAACCACACCATCCCAGTTTCTTAATACCAGTTTGGAGGTAGTGTTGACCTCTCCAACAGTAGCCAGATTTCTAACTGCTGGCATCTTTAGTCTGGGAGAAAACATTGGGTTTGGAATTTTAGCAGGCCGAAGCCCAGTCTCAGGACCATGCCCCCTGCATGCAAAGAAGTGCCTATTCCTCTGTGAAATAAAGATCACTTCACCACTTTTGTGATATCCATTTAGAGGAGGCTTTTGGCACTCCATGAACAGCCAGAGTTCTCAGTGTTGGTATTTAATGCCATTTTAGGAGGAAGATACAAGTCTCTCCGAAAGTAGCCAGGGTTCTCAGTGGTGGCATCTTTAGTCTGGGAGAAATCCTGATCCATTGAATTTGAGCTGTCAAGCGCCCAGTCTCAGGGCCAAGGGCCCTGGAAGCGAACACTGGACATTTTCCTCTGAAATAAACCACACCCTCCCAGTTTTAATACAAGTTTGGAGGAAGATATTGTCTCTCCAAAAGTAGCCAGGATTATACGGTGGCATGTTTAGTTTGGGAGAAATTCCACAGTTGCTTGAATTTGAGGTTCAGACGCCAAAGTCTCAGGGCCATTGCCCTGGCTACGAACACTGGGCAATTTTTCCTCTGAAAAAACCCTTACCCTCAGTTTCTTAATACCAGTTTGGAGGTAGTGTTGGTCTCTCCAACAGTAGCCAGGCTTCTAACTGCTGGCATCTTTAGTCTGGGAGAAAACATTAGGTTTGGGATTTTAGCAGGCCGAAGCCCAGTCTCAGGCCAAGGGCCCTGGAAACAAGCACTGGACATTTTACTCTGAAATAAACCACACCCTCCCAGTTTCTTAATACAAGTTTTGAGGAAGACATTGTCGATCCAGAAGTAGCCAGGATTCTAAGCGGCGGCATCTTTAGTCTGGGAGAAATCCTGATCCCTTCGGAATTTGAGGTTTCAGACGACCAGTTTCAGGCCAATTGCCCTCAACACTAACACTGGACATTTTCCTCTGAAGAGAACCACACCCTCCCAGTTTCTTAATACCAGTTTGGAGGTAGTGTTGATCTCCCCAACAGTAGCCAGGCTTCTAACTGCTGGCATCTTTAGTCTGGGAGAAAACATTAGGTTTGGAATTTTAGCAGGCCGAAGCCCAATCTCAGGACCATGCCCCTGCATGCAAAGAAGGGCCTATTCCTCTGTGAAATAAAGATCACTTCACCACTTTTGTGATATCCATTTATAGGAGGCTTTTGGCACTCCATGAACAGCCAGGGTATTTTGAGGAAGATATTGTCTCTCCAAAAGTAGCCAGGATTATATACGGTGGCATGTTTAGTTTGGGAGAAATTCTGATTGCTTGAATCTGAGGTTTCAGACGCCCATCTCAGGCCCATTGCCCTGGCTACGAACATGGGCAATTTTCCCTCTGAAAAAAACCATACCCTCCCAGTTTCTTAATACCAGTTTGCAGGTAGTGTTGGTCTCTCCAACAGTAGCCAGGCTTCTAACTGCTGGCATCTCTAGTCTGGGAGAAAACATTAGGTTTGGGATTTTAGCAGGCCGAAGCCCAGTCTCAGGACCACGCCCCTGCATGCAAAGAAGGGCCTATTTCTCTGTGAAATAAAGATCACTTCACCACTTTTGTAATATCCATTTAGAGGAGGCTTTTGGCACTCCATGAACAGCCAGGGTTCTCAGTGGTGGCATTTTTACTCTGGGAGAAATCCTGATTGTTTCGAAATTTGCGGTTTCAGACGGCCTGTCTCCGCCCAAGAACCCTGGATATGAACATCGGCAATTTTCCCTCTGTAAAAAACCACAACCTCCCAGTTTCTTAATACCATTTAGGAGGAAGATACAGTCTCTCCGAAAGTAGCCAGGGTTCTCAGTGGTGGCATCTTTAGTCTGGGAGAAATCCTGATTGCTTCGGAATTTTAGCTGTCAGACGCCCAGTCTCAGGCCCATTGCCCTCAACACGAACACTGGACATTTTACTCTGAAAAAAACCACACCCTCCCAGTTCCTTAATACAAGTTTGGAGGAAGATATTGTCTCTCCTGAGGTACCCACGATTCTAAGTGGTGGCATTTTTAGTTGGGAGAAACCTGATTCTTCGAATTTGAGGTTCAGACTTGCTCAGGCCGAGGCCTGAATGAACATTGGCCATTTTCCTCGTAAAACCACCCTCCAGTTTCTTATACATTTAGGAGAAGATACAGTCCTCAAAGTGCCTGGTTCTGTGGTGCATAGTCTGGGAGAAACTGATGTCGAATTGCTCAGAGCAGCCGCCATCCAATGAAATGCATTTCTCTGAAAACACACCTCCAGTTTTTACATTTGAGGAAGACTGTCTCTCCAAGAGCCAGTTCTAAGGGTGCATTTAGTCTGGGAGAAACTGATCTTCGAATTTGGTGCGACGCCAGTTTCAGCCCATTGCCTACACAAATGCATTTTCCTGAAAACCACTCCCAGTTTCTTAATACCAGTTTGGAGGTAGTGTTGGTCTTCCAAAGTAGCCAGGCTTCTAACTGCTGGCATCTTTAGTCTGGGAGAAACATTGGTTTGAATTTTAGCAGGTCGAAGCCAGTCTCAGACCATGCCCCTGATGCAAAGAAGGGCCTATTCCTCTGTGAAATAAAGATCACTTCACCACTTTTGTGATATCCATTTAGAGGAGCTTTTGGCACTCCATGAACAGCCAGGGTTTCAGTGGTGGCATTTTAGTCTGGGAGAAATCTGATTGCTTCGAATTTGAGGTTTCAGAGGCCTGCTGGCCAAGGCCCTGATAGAACATTGGCCATTTTCCTCGTAAAACCACACCTCCCAGTTCTCTAATACCATTTAGGAGGAAGATACAGTCTCTCCGAAAGTAGCCAGGTTTCAGTGGTGGCATCTTTAGTCTGGGAGAAATCCTGATCCGTTCGGAATTTTAGCTGTCAGAGCCCAGTCTCAGGCCCATTCCTCAACACGAACACTGGACATTTTCTCTGAAAAAACCACACCTCCCAGTTTCTTAATACAAGTTTGAGGAAGACATTGTCTCTCCAGAGGTAGCCACGATTCTAAGTGTGGCATTTTAGTCTGGGAGAAATCCTGATTGCTTCGAATTTGAGGTTTCAGACGCCTGTCTCAGGCCAGGGCCCTGGATATGAACACTGGCAATTTTCCTCTGTAAAATACAACACCCTCCCAGTTTCTTAATACATTTAAGAGAGAGATACTGTCTCTCCAAAAGTAGCCATGGTTAGATGGTGGCATCTTTAGTCTGGGAGAAATCCTGATCCTTCGGAATTTGAGGTTTCAGACGCCCAGTTCAGGCCATTGCCCTGCAAATGAACACTGGACATTTTCCTCTGAAAAACACACCTCCCAGTTTCTTAATACCATTTAGGATTTGAGAGCCAGTTTATGTGACTTTAGTCTGGGAGAAATCTGTCCATTAATTTAGTCAAGCCAGTCTCAGGCCATGGCCTGATACGAACATGGCATTTTCTCTGAAAACCTGACTCAGTTTCTAATACAATTTGGGAGAATTGTCTCTCCATAGCAGGTCTAACGGTGGCATTTAGTTGGAGAAACTGATCTTCATTAGTTCAGACCCAGCTGCCATGCCCTAAACGAAGACTGACATTTTCCTCTGTAAAAACCATACCCTCCCAGTTTCTTAATACCAGTTTGGAGGTAGTGTTGGTCTCTCCAACAGTAGCCAGGCTTCTAACTGCTGGCATCTCTAGTCTGGGAGAAAACATTAGGTTTGTGATTTTAGCAGGCTGAAGCCGTCTCAGGACCATGCCTCAGCATGCAAAGAAGGGCCTATTTCTCAGGAAATAAAGATCACTTCACCACTTTGTAACATCCACTCTAGAGGATATTTTAGCATCCATGAACGAGCCAGGGTCTTCAGTGGTGGCAGTTTTAGTCTGGGAGAAATCCTGATTGCTTCGGAATTTGAGGTTTCAGACGCCTGCTCTCGGCCAAGGCCCTGGATATGAACATTGGCCATTTTCCTCTGTAAAAACGACACCGCCCCAGTTTCTTAATACCATTTAAGAGGAAGATACAGTCTCTCCGAAGGTAGTCAGGTTATCAGTGGTGACATCTTTAGTCTGGGAGAAATCCTGATCCGCTCGGAATTTTAGCTGTCAGACGCCAGTCTCAGGCCCATTGCCCAACACGACACTGGACGCTTTCTCTGAAAAACCACACCTCCCAGTTTCTTAATACCAGTTTGAGGAAGACATTGTCTCTCATGAGGTACCACGATTCTAAGTGGTGGCATTTTTAGTCTGGGAGAAATTCTGATTGCTTCGAATTTGAGGTTTCAGACTCTGTCTCAGGCCGAGGGCCCTGGATATGAACATTGGAAATTTTCCTCTGTAAAACCACACGCCCCAGTTTCATAATACATTTTAAAAGAGAGATACAGTTCTCCAAAAGTAGCATGGTTATGATGGTGGCGTCTTTAGTCTGGGAGAAATCTGATCCGCTGAATTTTAGCTGTCGGACGCCCAGTCTCAGGCCCATTGCGCCAACACGAACACTGGACATTTTCTCTGAACAAAATCACACCATCCTAGATTCTTAATACCAGTTTGGAGGTAGTGTTGACTCTCCAACAGTAGCCAGGCTTCTAACTGCTGGATCTTTAACCTGGAAGAAAACATTGGGTTTGAATTTTAGCAGGCCGAAGCCCAGTTCAGGACCATGCCCTGCATGCAAAGAAGGCCTATTCCTCTGTGAAATAAAGATCACTTCACCACTTTTGTGATATCCATTTAGAGGAGGCTTTGGGACTCCATGAACAGCCAGAGTTCTCAGTGTTGCATTTTAGTCTGGGAGAAATCCTGATCCATTCGGAATTTGAGGTTTCAGACGGCCTGTCTCCGGCCAAGGGCCCTGGATATGAACATTGGCCATTTTCCTCTGTAAAAACACACCCTCCCAGTTTCTTAAACCATTTAGAGGAAGGACAGTCTCTCAAAAGTAGCCAGGGTTCTCAGTGGTGGAATCTTTAGTCTGGGAGAAATCCTGATCCATTCGCGAATTTGAGCTGTCAACGCCAAGTCTCAGGCCAAGTGGCCCTGGAAACGAACACTGGACATTTTCTCTGAAAAACCACCCTCCCAGTTTCTTAATACAGTTTGGAGGAGTATTGTCTCTCCAAAGTAGCCAGGTTTAACGTGGCATGTTTAGTTTGGGAGAAAGACTTGTTTGGAATTTGAGGTTCGAACGCCCAGTCTCAGGCCATGCCCTGCATGCAACATGGGCATTTTCCTTGAAATAAAATCACTTCACCCTTTTTAATATCCAGTTTGGGAGGCTTTTGGCACTCCAGAACAGCCAGGTTTAACTGTGTGGCATTTTAGTCTGGGAAAAAACGATTAGCTTGAATTTGAGGTTTCAGCAGTCCAGCCTGCCCTGCATGCCAAGGGGCCTTCTGGAATAAGATCATTGGACACTATTTCCTCTGAGGAAGGTTGCACCCTGACCCAGGTTTCTGTATATTTAGTAGGAGAACTGTTCTTCGAATTAGGTAAGCCTCGGGCCACAGTGGCTGGATATTTAGATTCTCTGGGAAAACACTGATCCCAGTTCTAATCCATTTAGAGTGAGATCAGCTCCAAGTTCAGGCTTCCATGTGACATCTAGTCGGAAAACTGATCCGCTATTTCTCAGAAGAATAAACGACACACCACCTCCCAGTTTCTTAATACCAGTTTGGAGGAAGACATTGTTTCTCCAGAGGTACCCACGATTCTGGTGATGGTATTTTTAGTCTGGGGAGAAATCCTGATTGCTTTTGAGGTTTCAGACTCCGTTCTCAGGCGTAGGCCCTGGATATAAACATTGGCAATTTTCCCTGTAAAATACAACACCTCCCAGTTTCTAATACATTCTTTTTTAAAAAGAGAGATACAGTCTCTCCAAAAGTAGCCATGGTTATGATGGTGGCGTCTTTGGTCTGGGAGAAATCCTGATCCGTTCGAATTTTAGCTGTCGGACGCTGATCTCAGGCCATTACCTCAACAAGACACTGGACATTTTCCTCTGAACAAAACCACCACCATCAGTTTCTTAATACCAGTTTGGAGGTAGTGTTGGTCTCTCCAACAGCAGCCAGGCTTCTAACTGCTGGCATCTTTAGTCTGGGAGAAAACATTAGGTTTGGAATTTTAGCAGGCCGAAGCCCAGTTCAGGACCATGGCCCTGCATGCAAAGTAGGGCCTATTCCTCTGTGAAATAAAGATCACTTCACCACTTTTGTAATACCCATTTAGAGGAGGCTTTTGGCACTCCATGCACAGCCAGAGTTCTCAGTGTTAGCATTTTTCGTCTGGGAGAAATCCTGATCCATTCGGAATCTGGGGTTTCAGATGGCCTGTCTCGGCCAAGGGCCCTGGATATGAACATTGGCCATTTTCTCTGTAAAAACCACACCCTCCCAGTTTCTTAACACCATTAAGGAGGAAGACACAGTCTCTCCAAAAGTAGCCAGGGTTCTCAGTGGTGGAATCTTTAGTCTGGGAGAAATCCTGATCCATTCGGAATTCCAGCTGTCAAACGCCCAGTCTCAGGCCAAGGGCCCTGGAAACAAGCACTGGACATTTTACTCTGAAATAAACCACACCTCCCAGTATCTTAATACAAGTTTGGAGGAAGATATTGTCTCTCCAAAAGTAGCCAGGATTATATACGGTGGCATGTTTAGTTTGGGAGAAATTCTGATTGCTTCGAATCTGAGGTTTCAGACGCCTGTCTCAGGCCCATTGCCCTGGCTACGAACATGGGCAATTTTCCTCTGAAAAAACCATACCTCCCAGTTTCTTAATACCAGTTTGGAGGTAGTGTTGGTCTCTCCAACAGTAGCCAGGCTTCTAACTGCTGGCATCTTTAGTCTGGGAGAAAACATTAGGTTTGGGATTTTAGCAGGCCGAGGCCCAGAACATGGGCAATTTTCCCTCTGAAAAAAACCATACCCTCCCAGTTTCTTAATACCAGTTTGGAGGTAGTGTTGGTCTCTCCAACAGTAGCCAGGCTTCTAACTGCTGGCATCTTTAGTCTGGGAGAAAACATTATGTTTGGAATTTTAGCAGGTCGAAGCCCAGTCTCAGGACCGTGGCCCTGCATGCAAAGTAGGGCCTATTTCTCTGTGAAATAAAGATCACTTCACCACTTTTGTAATACCCATTTATTGTCTCCTCCAAAAGCAGCCAGGATTATATACGGTGGCATGTTTAGTTTGGGAGAAATTCTGATTGCTTCGAATCTGAGGTTTCAGACGCCCAGTCTCAGGCCCATTGCCCTGGCTACGGACATGGGCAATTTTTCTGAAAAACCATACCTCCCAGTTTCTTAATACCAGTTTGGAGGTAGTGTTGGTCTCTCCAACAGTAGCCAGATTCTAACTGCTGGCATCTTTAGTCTGGGAGAAAACATTAGGGTTTGTAATTTAGCAGGCCGAAGCCCAGTCTCAGGGACCATGCCCCTGCATGCAAAGAAGGGCCTATTTTCTGTGAAATAAAGATCCACCACTTTTGTGATATCCATTTAGAGGAGACTTTGGGCTCCATGAACAGCCAGAGTTCTCAGTGTTAGTATTTTTAGTCTGGGAGAAATCCTGATCCATTCGATTTCCTGAGGTTTCAGACGGCCTGCCTCCCGGCCAAGGGCCCTGGATATGAACATTGGCCATTTTCCTCTAAAAACCACACCTCCCAGTTTCTTAATACCATTTAGGAGGAAGATACAGTCTCTCCAAAAGTAGCCATGTCTTCTCAGTGGTGGTATCTTTAGTCTGGGAGAAATCCTGATCCATTCGAATTTCCAGCTGTCAAACGCCCAGTCTCAGGCCAAGGCCCTGGAAACAAGCACTGGACATTTTACTCTGAAATAAACCACACCCTCCCAGTTTCTTAATACAGTTTGAGGAAGATATTGTCTCTCCAAAAGTAGCCAGGATTATATACGGTGGCATGTTTAGTTTGGGAGAAATTTGATTGCTTCGGAATCTGAGGTTTCAGACGCCCAGTCTCAGGCCCATTGCCCTGGCTACGAACATGGGCAATTTTCCTCTGAAACCACCATACCCTCCCAGTTTCTTAATACCAGTTTGGAGGTAGTGTTATCTCTAAACAGTAGCCAGGCTTCTAACTGCTGGCATCTTCTGAAAACAGTTTGGATTTTGCAGGCAGCCAGTTCAGACCAGCCCTGCATGCAAAGAAGGCTTTCTCTGGAAATAGATCACTTCACATTTGTAATACCATTTAGAGGCTTTGGCACTCCATGACAGCCAGAGTTCTCGTGTTAGATTTTTGCTGGGAGAATCTGATCCATTTGAATTGAGGTTTCAGCGGCTTCCTCAGCCAAGGGTCCTGGCATGAATGGCCATTTTCTCTGGTAAAACCATCCTTCCGATTTGTCATTTAGAGGAAGATCAGTCTCTCCAAAAGTAGCCAGGTCATGGAATTTTAGTCTGGAAAATCCTGATCCATTCTGAATTTAGCTTCAAAGCCCAGTCTCAGCCATGGCCCTGAAAAGAGCACTGGACATTTTACTGAGAATAAACTCTATCTGGGAAATTTCTTAATACAAGTTTGGGGAAGATTGCTCTCCAAGTAGCCAGATTAATACGGTGGCATGTTTGTTGGGAGAAATTCATTGCTTCGAATCTGAGGTTTCAGACGCTTGATTCGGGCCATTGCCCTGCAACATACTGGGCAATTTCCTCTGATTAACTAACCTCCCAGTTTTTAATACCAGTTTGAGGTAGCTGGCCCTCTCAAAGTAGCCAGGCTTCTAACTGCTGGATCTAGTCTGGGAAAACATTAGGTTTGGATTTAGAGGCGGCCCAGTCTCAGGACCACGTCTCTGTGCTTAGAAGGGGACTCTTCCTTCGAATTGAAGATCACTCCCGTTTTGTAATATCCATTTAGAGGAGGTTTGGCATTCCATGAAACCAGTTCTCATGTGGCATTTTACTCTGGAGAATTTGAGGATGTTTTCAAATTTAGCGGTTTCAGATGCGGACTCTGTCAGGGCCTGGATATGAACATTTGCAATTTCCCTGTAAAAGCCACATCTCACCAGTTTCTTAATATCATTAGAGGAAGATCTAGTCTCTGCAAAAAGCCAAGGTTCTCGAGGTTCTCTTTAGTCTGGGAGAAATATCCTTCCAATAGCAGGTTGTCAGACGCCATGTCTGTTTAGCCAATTGCCTTGGCTTCGGAACATGGGCAATTTTCCCTCATGCAAATACATACCCTTCCCGTTTCTAATACCAGTTGGGAATGTTGGTCTCTCAAAAGCAGCCAGGCTTCTAACTGCTGCATTTAGCTGGAGAAAACATTCGAATTGAGAGTCTTACGGCGGCCTATCTGAGGACCATGCCTAGTTTGATGCAAAGAAGGCCTATTCTCTGTGAAATAAAGATCACTCACTTAGTAATATCCATTTGCAGAGGCTGAATAAAACTCATTGCACCACGATTCTCATTAGAGGGGCATTTTGCTCCGAAACCTGATCCATCGAATTGAGGTTTCAGCGGGCGAATCCTCGCCATGGTTTCCTGGATTTGAACATTGGCCATTTTCCTCTGCAAAACCACCAATCCCAGTTTCAATTCCTTTAAGAGAACCCATTGTCTTTCATTTAGCAGGTTCTAGTGTGCAAAATCTCAAGTCTGGGAAGAGATTCACTTCTTGGGAATTTGAGCTTCAAA
>JAREIS010002178.1:0-14747 GCA_030060385.1 Muscicapa striata striata | reverse complement strand
TTAATCTTAGAGATGAATTTTTTTTCATCCTGACTGAAGCAGGGAACCAACACAACCTAAAAAAGGGGTTCCCCCTAGCAAATAAGATGGCCAAGATGTATATGTTTTTTCTTTATCAACAAGGTAACCCTTTTTTCACATTTTTGGGTTGGACCCATTTGTTTCCCTGGCCATGTCCTATGCACTTTCAGTCTGAAAATTTCAGATCCAAGAACAATGTTAATTTTGGGGACTTATGGGTTCCATTTTTAAAAGAGCACTTTAGAACCCCGAATTGGAACGATGGGGTCGTTCGAGCGGGGGGGGGGGGGGGGGGGGGGGTTGTCTTTTCAACACCAGGAATCCCTTTTCTCTGTTATTCCACTTTGATGTTCAATTACTCTTTACATCAGTCAGACACAGTCTTGGTAAATGCATCTCTTTCAGTGTATCGAAATGCTTCATTATGGTGCAACTATACTTCTGCTACTATCTCAGGGTCCTCAAACACTCCTTTTGCCTTGCCCCCAAGTGTGTTTTTGATTTGTGGGGACAGAGCTTGGCCAGGCATACCATCTAGATTAAGGGGAGGACCATGTACCTTAGGAAGGCTTACCTTGTTTACTCCTAATGTGTCAATGATTTTACAGGCACGTCAAAGACATGGTCGCACTAAAAGATTTATTCATGCTTACAAATCTGACTGTCAGGATAATGTCAAATTTTGGTCAACTGCACAAATTGTGGCAGCATCTCTTTTTGCTCCAGGTGCTGCTAGTGCAAGAGGTTTATCACAACTTGATAGACTTGGCTGTTGGTTAGCAAAACAGACTAATGTTACCTCTATAGCTCTTTCACAACTTTTGACTGATGTTGATCCTGTTCGTCATGCTACTTTGCAAAACCGAGCAGCCATAGATTTTTTGCTTTTAGCAAAAGGCCATGGCTGTGATGACTTTGAAGGAATGTGTTGTATGAATCTTTCTGATCATTCTGTGTCCATTCATAAGCAGATAAGTGATCTGAAACAGCTTACTACTCACTTGCAAGAATACACTGGATTAGGTTTAACTGATTGGCTAAAGTCATTACATTTGGGGCCATGGCTAACATGTCTTTTACAGAACATTATAATAATTGCACTTGTAATTGTGGTTATACTTCTGTTTGTTCCTTGCATTTTTCAATGCTTGCAGAAAAGCATGATACGCATAGCAGAGTCTGTCACAAATCGTGCTTTTCTTGCACAAACTAAAAGAGGGGGAATTGTTGAGGATTGGTTAGAAAGCCATGGACATAACTGTGGACATGGCTTAGCAGAGGCCTTATTGCAGGGGAATGGCTCCTGTTAGTAGCTAGGCCCTGCTTTTAGGCAGACATTAAAAGCCTTATTGTAAGCATAAGCAGATTTTGCTGAGAGCGGTGCTTGAGCTTTTGCAAAAGCAATGGAGCTAGCAGAATTGCAGAGTTAGTCGATAAGCAATACATATACCCATTGTTCAAGCAAGGCCTTAGTTGTCAGGAAGGCACGTAGAAATCGAGGCATAACCCTGAGATGGATACTAATATACCAATAAGTATAAGAATAAGGGAAGTAGAAGCCAAGACTAGCAGTGAGGTAACACATATACTTTTTGGCTAGAAATTTAGTAGGCGTGATTATCTCACACTTGCAATACCCAATAATAATAGAAGGCGTACATAGCAAAAACCAATAAGATTGTACTAATATGAATAATGCTGATTACGTTATTTTGGACTATAAAACTGTCTGATGCTCTTAATAAAGTTGGATTATGCTTTATCAATCACATTGATTGTGTCTGGCTAATCCCCTCGCCGACGCCTCCGTAAAGTGGCTCCGCGCCCCCGTAAGGTTCCCCCCGCAAGGATGTGGTTGGTTTCCAAGGGAAAATGGCCAGTCTTCATTTCCAGGGCCCTTTGCCAGAGAGTCGGCATGTGACAGCTGAAAATCCAAAAGGATCAGGATTTCACCCAGACTAAAGACGCCACCACTTAGAACTGTGGCTACTTTTGGAGAGACCAACACTACTTTCAAGCTGGTATTAAGAAACTGGAAGGGTGTGGTTTTTTTCAGAGGGAAAATGGTCAATGTTCGGGTCCAGGACACTTGGCCTGCGACTGGGCGTCTGGCAGCTACAATACAGAAAGGATCAGGATTTCTCCCAGACAAAAAATGCCACCAGTTTGAAGCCTGGCTACTTTTGGAGAGACAAACACTACCTGCAAACTGCTATTAAGAAACTGGGAGGGTGTGGTTTTTTGAAGAGGGAAAATGGCCAATGTACGGGTCCAGGGCCCTTGGCCTGCGACTTGGTGTCTGACAGCTAAAATTCGGAAAGGATCAAGATTTCTCCCAGACTAAAGATGCCAGCAGTTAGAACCCTGGCACCTCATGGAGTGCCAAAAGCCTCCTCTAAATGGATATTACAAAAGTGGTGAAGTGATTTTTAATTCTCGGAGAAATACAACATTCTATGCATGCAAGGTAATGGGCCCGAGACTGGGCTTCAGCCTCCTAGAATTCCGAATGCTTTAGGATTTCTCCCTGACTAAAGATGCCAGCACTTAGAACCCTGGCTACTTTTGGAGAGAAAATGTCTTCCTCAAAACTGCCATTGAGAAACTGGGAGGGCGTAGTTTTTTCAGAGGGAAAATGGCCAGTGTACGTGTCTAGGGCCCTTGGCCGGAGTCTGGGAGTCAGATAGCGCACATTCAGAAAGGATAAGGATCTCTCCCAGACTAAAGATGCCACCACGTAGAACCCTGGTTACTTTTGGAGAGACAATGTCTTTCTGCAAACTCCCATTAAGAATCTGGGATGGTGTGGTTTTTTTCCGAGGGGAAATGGCCTACGTTCGTGTCCAGGGCCCATGGCGAGAGAGTGTGCGTCTGACAGCTAAAATTCCAAAAGGATAAGGATTTCTCCCAGAAGAAAGATGCCACCACTTAGAACCTTGGCTTTTCATGGACTTTCTAAAGCTTCCTTTAACTGGATATTTCAAAAGTTGTGGTGTGATTTTTATTTCACGGAGAAATAGGCCCTTGTTTGCATGCAGGGCCATGCGCCTGAGACTGGGCTTCGGCCTGCTAAAATTCCGAAACTAATCATTTCTCTCAGATGAAAGATGACACCACTTAGAGCCTTGGCTACTTTTGGAGAGACCAACGCTACCATCAAAGTTGTATTCAGACCTGGGAGGGTGTGGTTTTTTTCAGAGGGATCATGGCCAATATTCGTGTCCAGGGCCCTTGGCCGGACACTGGGCATCTGATACAACAAATACGGAAAGGATCAGGATTTCTCCCAGACTATAAATGGCACCACTTAGAACCCTGGTTACTTTTGGAGAGAGTCACACTACCTCCAAACTTGTAGTCAGAAACTGGGAGGGTGTGGCTTTTTTCTGTGGGAAAATGAACAATGTTCTTGTCCGGGGCCAATGGCTGGAGACTGGGCGTCACACTGTTAAAATTCCAAAAGGGTCAGGATTTCTCCCCAACTAATGATGCCACTACTTAGAACCTTGGCTACTTTTGGTGTGAGCAAATCTACCTCCAAACTGGCATTAAGAAACTGGGAGGGTGTGGTTTTTTTAAGAGGGAAAACGGCCAACGTACGGGTCCAGGTCCCGCGGCCTGAGACAGGGTGTCTGACAGCTGAAATTCGGAAAGGATCAGAATTTCTCCCCGACTAATGATGCCACTACTTAGAACCCTGGCTACTTTTGGAGAGACTAACACTACCTCCAAACTAGTATTAAGAAACTGGGAGGATGTGGTCTTTTCAGAGTCAAAATGGCCAATGTTCGTGTCTATCGCCCTTTGGCTGCGACTGGGCGTCTGACAGCTAAAATTCCAAAAGGATCAGGATTTCTCCCAGACTAAAGATGCCACCACTTAGAACCCTGGCTACTTTTGGAGAGAAGAATACTACCTTTAAAGTTGTATTCAGACGTGGGAGTGTGTGGATTTTTTCAGAGGGAAAATAACCAATATTCGTGTCCAGGGCCCATGGCCAGAGACTGGGCGTCTGACAGATCAAATTCTGAAAGGATCAGGATTTCCCCCAGACTAAAGATGTAAGAACTTTGAACCCTGGCTATTTTGGAGTAACAATGTCTTCCTCAAAACTGCAATTAATAAACTTTCGGCAGGAATCCAGTACGGGTTTTCTGCACTGACTCCATTCTGTACTCCATCAGAGATCCGGTCGTCCGTGTTTTCCTTCCAACTGGTCGACTCCGGTCCATGCTCCGGCCAGAATCCAGTCAAGGTTTTCTGCACTGACTCCATTCCGGACACAAGCAGAAATCCAGTCTTCCGGGTATTCCGGGCAACCAGCCGTGCCCAGTCCAGACTCCAGCCGGTCCCTGGTCCTGGTTTTCTGCACTGACTCCATTCCTTACTCCGGCAGAAATCTGGTCCTCAGGGTTTTTTTACGCCACTGGCCGACTCCAGTCAGGACTCAGGCAAGGGTTCGCTCCAGGTTTTCTGCACGGACTCCATTCCGGACTCCGGAAAAAATTCAGTCTTCCAGGTTCTCCACGCAACCAGCCGACTCCAGTCCAGTTCGGACTCAAGCTGGGGTCCGGTCCTTGTTTTCTTCATTTACTCCATTCCGGACTCCAGCAGAGATCCGGTTCTATGGGTTTCCCAGGACACCGGCCGCCTCCAGTCCGGACTCTGGCCGGGGTCTGCTCCAAGCTTTTTGCACTGACTCCATTCCGGACTCCGGCAGAAATCCTGTTCTCCTGGTTTTCCACGCAACTGGCCGTCTACAGTCCAGACTCTGGCAGGCTTCTTCTTCAGGTTTTCTGCTCTGGGTCCCTTCCAGACTTCGGCAGAAATCCTGTCCTCCGGGGTTCCCGCGCAATTGGACGACTCCAGTCCAGACTCCAGAGGGGTTCCAGTCTCGGTTTTCTGCACTGACTCCATTACAGACTCCAGCAGTAATCTGGTCCTCCTGGTTTTAAAAGCAACTGGGCGACTCCAGTCTGGACTCCGGTCCGTGTCGGGTCAGGGATTTCTGCCCTGACTCCATTCCGGACTCGGGGAGAAATCTGGAAGTCGAGTTTTTCCACGCAAACATCCAACTCCAGTCCATGCCCTTGCTGGGGTTCGCTCCGGGTTTTCTTCACTGACTCCGTTCCGGACTCCGGCAGAAAACCGGTCCTCCGGGTGTTCTATGCATCCGGCCGACTACAGTCCGGACTCCGGCCGTGGTTCTCCAGGTTTTCTGCACTGACTCCATTTGGGACTTCGGCAGAAATCCGGTTCAGCGGGTTTTCCACGCAACCGGCCTACTCCAGTCCGGACTCCGGCAGGGGTCTGCTCTGGGTTTTCTCAAATGACTCCATTCCGGACTCCAGCAAAAATCCGGTCCTCCGTCTTTTCCACGCAATTGACCGACTCCATTCTTGACTCCAGCTGTGGTCTGCTCAGTGTTCTCCGGACAGATTCCATTCTGGACTCCGGCCGAAATCCGGTTCTCCAAGTTTTCGACGCAACTGGCTGACTCCAGTCCGGACTCAGGTCAGAGTCCGCTCCAGGTTTTCTGCACTGACTCCATTCCGGACTCGGGCAGAAATACGATTCTCTGGGTTTTCCACCCAACCGGCCTACTCCAGTCCGGACACCGGCAGGGGTCTGCTCTGGGTTTTCTCCACTGACTCCATTCAGGACTCCACCAGACATCCAGTCCTCCGGGTTTTCCACGCAACAGGCCGACTCCAGTCTGGACTCCGGCTGGGGTCTGCTCCGGGTTTTCTCCACTGACTCCATTCCAGACTCCGGCAGACATCCAGTCCTCCGGGTTTTCCACGCAAGTAGTCGACTCCAGTCTGGACTGTGGAGGGGTTCCGGTCTGGGTTTTCTGCACTGACTCCATTACAGACTCCAGAAGTAACCTGGTCTTCCAGGTTTTCCACCCAACTGTCCGACTCCAGTCCAGACTCCGGTCCGGGTCCGGTCTGTGTTTTCTGCACTGACTCCATTCCGGACTCTGTCAGAAATCCGGTCCTCGGGGTTTTCCACGCAACCGGCCGACTCCATTCCACGCCCTTGCCAGGGTACGGTCCGCGTTTTCTGGACTGACTGCATTCCGGACTCCGGAAAAAATCTGGTCCTCCGGGTTTTCCATGCAACGGGCCGACTCCAGTTTCGACTCCGGCAGGGGTTTGGTCAAGATTTTCTTCACTGACTCCATTCCAGACTCGGGCAGAAATCCAGTCCTCCGGGTTTTCCATGCGACTGGCCGATTCCAGTCCAGACTCTGGAGGTGTCCGGTCCGTGTATTCTGGGCAAACTGCATTCCGGACTGCGGCAGAAGTCCGGTCCTCCAGGTTTTCCACCCCACTGGCCGAATTCAGTCCAAACTCTGGCCAGGGTCTGCTCCAAGTTTTCTGCACTGACTCCATTCCGGACTCCGGCAGAAATCTGCTCCACGGGGTTTTCAACGCAACTGGCCGAATCCAGGCCATTTCCCGGCCGGGATCCACTCCGGGTTTTCTGAACTGACTCCATTCGGGACTCGGGCACACATCTGGTTCTCCAGGTTTTCCGTGCAACCGGCCTTCTCCAGTCCGGACTCCGGCCGAGGTCCGCTCCGGGTTTTCTGCAGTGACTCCATTCCGGACTCTGGCAGAAATCTTGTCCTCTGTGTTTTCCACGCAACTGGCCGACTACAGTCCGGACTCCGGCTGTGGTCCTCTCAGGGTTTTCTTCACTGACTAAATTCGGGACTTGGGAAGAAATCCGGTCCTCCGGGTTTTCCACGCAACCGGCCTACTCCAGTCTGGACTCTGGCTGGGGTTCTGTCTGTGTTCTACGGACTGACTCCATTCTGGACTCTGGCAGAAATCCGGTCCTCTGGGTTTTCCACGCAGCCGGCCGACTCCAGTCTGGACGCCGGCAGGGGTCCGCTCCGGATTTTCTCCACTGACCCCATTCCAGGCTCTGGCAGACATCCGGTCCTCTGGATTTTCGGCGCAACAGGCCAACTCCAGTGTGGACTCTGGCTGGAGTCCAGTCAGTGTTCTCTGGACTGACTCCATTCTGGACTGCGGCAGAAATCCGGTTCTCTTAGTTTTCCACGCAACCAGCCGACTACAGTCCGGACTCCGGGCACGGTCCTCTCCGGGTTATCTCCTATGACTCCATTCGGGACTCTGGCAGACATCCGGTCCTCCGGGTTTTCCAGGCAACCAGCCGACTCCAGTCCATACCCTTGCTGGGGGCCGCTCCGGGTTTTCTGCACTGACTCCATTCTGGACTCTGGTATACATCCGATCCTCCGGGTTTTCTACGCATCCAGCCAACTGCAGTCCGGACTCCGGCTGGGTTTTGGTCTCTGTTCTCCGGACTGACTCCATTCTGGACTGCGGCAGGAATTCAGTCCTCCGGGTTTTCCACGCAACCGGCCTACTCCAGTCCGGATTCCGGCAGGGGTCCACTCCGGGTTTTCTGCACTGACTCCATTCCGGACTCTGGTAAAAATTCAGTCTTCCGGGTTCTCCACACAAGCAACCGTCTCCAGTCCGGAATCAGGCTAGGGTCTGGTCCTTGTTTTCTTCACTGCCTCCATCCAGACTTTGGCAGAAATCCGGCCCTCAAGGCTTTCCACGCAACAGGCCGACACCAGTCTGGACTCTGCCAGGGGTCCGCTCAAGGTTTTCTGCACTGTCTCCATTCCATACTCGGGCAGAAATCCGGTCTTCTGGGTTTTCCACGCAACCGGCATTATCAAGTCCGGACTCCGGAGGGGTCCGGTTTGTGTTTTGTGGAAAGACTCCATTCTGGACTCCTTCAGAAATCCGGTCCTCCAGGTTTTCCACGCAACTAGCCGACTCCAGTCCAGACGCTGGCCAGGGTCTGCTCCGTGTTTTCTGCACTGACTCCATTCCGGACTCCGGCAGAAATCTGCTCCACGGGGTTTTCCACCCAACCAGCATACTCCAGTCAGTTCCCCGGCCGGCATCCTCTCCGGGTTTTCTGCACTGACTCCATTCTGGACTCCGGCAGAAATCCGGTACTCTGAGTTTTCGACGCATCCGGTTGACACCAGTCCGGAGTCTGGCAGGGGTCCTCTCGGGGTTTTCTGCACTGACACCATTCGGGACATCAGCAGAAATCCGGTCCTCTGGGTTTTCCACGCAACCGGCCGACTCCAGTCCTTGCCCTTGCTGGGGTCAGCTCTGGGTTTACTGCACTGATTCCATTCTGGACTCTGGCAGACATCCGGTCCTCCGGGTTTTGCATGCAACCAGCCTACTCCTGTCTGGACTCCGGCTGAGGTTCCGTCTGTGTTCTCCGGACTGACTCCATTCCGGACACTGGCAGGAATCCGGTCCTCTGGGTTTTCCACGAAGCCGGCTGACTCCAGTCCGGACTCCGGCCGGGGTCTGCTCTGGGTTTTCTGCACTGACTCCATTCCGGACTCTGGTAAAAATTCAGTCTTCCGGGTTCTCCACACAAGCAACCGTCTCCAGTCCAGACTCAGGCCGGGGTCCGGTCCTTGTTTTCTTCACTGCCTCCATCCAGACTTCGGCAGAAATCTGGCCCTCGAGGCTTTCCACCCAAAAGGCCGACACCAGTCCGGACTCCGGCAGGGGTCCGATCAGGGTTTTCTCCACTGACTCCATTCTGGACTCGGGCAGAAATCCGGTCTTTCGGGTTTTCCACGCAACCGGCCGACTCCAGTCCGGACTGCGGAGGGGTCTGGTTTGTGTTTTGTGGAAAGACTCCATTCTGGACTCTTTCAGAAATCCAGTCCTCCAGGTTTTCCACACAACTAGCCGACTCCAGTCCAGACGCTGGCCAGGGTCTGCTCCGTGTTTTCTGCACTGACTCCATTCCGGACTCCGGCAGAAATCTGCTCCACGGGGTTTTCCACCCAACCAGCATACTCCAGTCAGTTCTCCGGCCGGCATCCTCTCCGGGTTTTCTGCACTGACTCCATTCCGGACTCCGGCAGAAATCCAGTCCTCTGCGTTTTCCATGCAACTGGCCGACTACAGTTTTGACTCCGGCCGGGGTCCGCTCCGGCTTTTCTCCACTGACTCCATTCCGGACTCCGGCAGAAATCAGGTCCTCCGGGTTTTCTACGCAACCGGGCGACTGCTGTCCGGACTTTAGTCGGGTCCGCTCCGAGTTTTCTGCACTGACTCCATTCGGGACTCGGGCAGTGACCTGCTTCTCCGGGGTTTCCACGCAACCGGCCTACTCCAGTCCGGACTCTGGCAGGGGTCCGCTCAGTGTTTTCTGCACTGACTCCATTCCGGACTCTGGCAGAAATCTGGCCCTCCGTGTTTTCCATGCAACTCGCCGACTACAATCCAGACTCGGGCCGCGGTCCTCTTTGGGATTTCTGCACTGACTCCATTCGGGACTTGGGCAGAAATACGGTCCTCCAGGTCTTCTATGCAGCAGCCGACTACTGTCCATGCCCTTGCTGGGGTCCCCTCCAGGTTTTCTTCACTGACTCCATTCCGGACTCTGGCAGAAATCCGGTCCTCCGGGTTTTCCACACAACCGGCCGACTCCAGTCAGGGCTCCGGAGGGGTCCAGTCTGTGTTTTCTGAGCAGGCTTCATTCTGGAGTCCGGCAGAAGTCCGAGTCTCCAGGTTTTCCACGCAACTGGCCGATTCCAGTCCAGACTCTGGCCAGGGTCTGCTCCGAGTTTTCTGCACTGACTCCATTCCAGACTCCGGCAGAAATGTGCTCCACGGGGTTTTCAACGCAACCGGCTGAATCCAGGCCGTTTCCCGACCGGGATCCGCTCTGGGTTTTCTGCACTAACTCCATTCTGGAATCCTGCAGAAATCCGGTTCAGCGGGCTTTCCACGCAACTGGCCTACTCCAGTCCGGACTCCGGCAGGGGCCTGCGCCGAGTTTTCTCCACTGACTCCATTCCTGACTCTGGCAGACATCCGGTCTTCTGGGTTTTCCACACAACAGGCCGACTCCAGTCTGGACTCCTGCTGGGGTCCGGTCAGTGGTCTCCGGACTGACTCCATTCTGGACTGCGGCAGAAATCCGGTCCTCCGAGTTTTCCACGCAGCAGACGACTCCAGTACGGAATCCGGCCGGGTTCGCTCCGGGTTATCTGCGCTGACACCAATCCGGACTCCGGCAGAAATCCAGTCCTCCGGGTTTACCGCACAACTGACCTACTACAGTCTGGACTCCGGCCGAGGTCCGCTCCGGGTTTTCTGCACTGACTACATTCCTGACTCTGGAAGAAATCTGGTACTCAGACTTTTCAACGCATCCGGCCGACACGAGTCTGGGCTCTGGCAGGGGTCCGCTCTGGGTATTCTGCACTGACTCCATTCTAGACTCAGGCAGAAATCCGGTCCCCCCGGTTTTCAAAGCAACTGTCCGACTGCAGTCCGGACTCCGGACGGGGTCTGCTCCGGGTTTTTTGAAATGTCTCCATTTCAGACTCTGGCAGACATCTGGACATCTGGGTTTTCCACGCAACCGGCCAACTCCTATCCCGACTCCGGCAGGGTCCGCTCTGTGTTTTCTGCACTTACTCCATTCCGGACTCCGGGAGAAATCCGGTCCTCCGTCTTTTCCACGCAACCGGCCGACTACAATCCAGACTCCGGCCGCGATCCTCTCCGGGTTTTCTGAACTGACTCCATTCGGGACTCAGGCAGAAATCCGGTCCTCCGGGTTTTCCAGTCAACCGGCCAGCTCCAGTCCAGGCATTTGCTGGGGTCCACTCCGGGTTTTCTTCACTGACTCCATTCGGGACTCGGGCAGTAATCTGGTTCTACGGGTGTTCTATGCATCCGGCCGACCCCAGCCCGGAATCCGGCAGGGGTCCTCTCGAGGTTTTTTGCTGACTCCATTCAGGACTAGGGAAGAAATCCGGTCCTCCGGGTTTTCCACTCAACCGGCCGACTGCTGTCCGGACGCTAGTCGGACTCCGCACTGGATTTTCTGCACCAACTCCATTCCGGACTCCGGCAGAAATCCGGTTCAGCGGGCTTTTCACACAACCGGCTACTCCAGTCCGGACTCCGGCAGGGGCCTGCGCCAGGTTTTCTCCACTTACTCCATTCCGGACTCTGGCAGACATCCGGTCCTCCGGGTTTTCCACGCAACAGGCTGACACCAGTCTGGACTCTGGCTGGGATCCGGTCAGTGGTCTCCGGACTGACTCCATTCTGGACTGCGGCAGAAATCCGGTCCTGCAGGTTTTCCAATCAACTGGCCGACTCCAGTCCAGACTCTGGCCGGGGTCCGCTCCTGGTTATCTGCATGGACTCCAGTCCGGACACTGGCCAAGATGCGCTCTGGGTTTTCTGGACTGACTCCATTCCGGACTACGGCAGAAATCCGGTGCTCCACATTTTCCACGCAACCGGCTGCCTCTAGTCTTGACTCCAGCCAGGGCCCGGTCAGTGTTTTCTGGACTGACTCCATTCCGGACTCGGGCAGAAATCCGGTCCTCCGGATTTTCCACACAACTGGCAGACTCCAGTCAGGACTCCGGAGGAGTCCAGTCCGTGTTTTCTGGGCAGGCTTCATTCCGGACACCGGCAGAAATCGGGTCCTCCAGGTTTTCCACCCCACTGGCCGATTCCTGGCCAGACTCTGGCCAGGGTCTGCTCCGAGTTTTCTGCACTGACTCCATTCCGGACTCCGGCAGAAATCTGCTCCACAGGGTTTTCAACGCAACCGGCCGAATCCAGGCCGTTTCCCGGCCGGGATCCCCTCCGGGTTTTCTGAACTGACTCCATTCGGGACTCGGGCACACATCCGGTTCTCCAGATTTTCCAAGCAACCAGCCTTCTCCAGTCCGGACTCCGGCTGGGGTCCGCTCCAGGTTTTCTGGACAGAATCCTTTCCGGACTCTGGCAGAAATCTTGTCCTCCGTGTTTTCCACGCAACTGGCCGACTCCAGTCTGGACTCCGGCTGCGGTCTTCTCGGGGTTTTCTTCACTGACTATATTAGGGACTCAGGAAGAAATCCGGTCCTCCGGGATTTCCAGGCAACTGGCCGAATCCAGTCCATGCCCTTGCTGAGATCTGCTCCGGGTTTTCTTCCCTGACTCCATTCGGGACTCGGGCAGTAATCTGGTTCTCCAGGTGTTCTACGCATCCAGCCGACTCCAGTCCGGACTCCGGCAGGGGTCCGCTCCGGATTTTCTGCACTGAACCCATTCCGGGCTCTGGCAGACATCCGATCCTCCGGGTTTTCCACACAACTGGCAGACTCCAGTCAGGACTCCGGAGGAGTCCAGTCCGTGTTTTCTGAGCAGGCTCCATTCTGGACTCCGGCAGAAATCTGGTCCTCCAGGTTTTCCACCCCACTGGCCGATTCCAGTCCAGACTCTGGCCAGGGTCTGCTCCAAGTTTTCTGCACTGACTCCATTCCGGACTCCGGCAGAAATCTGCTCCACAGGGTTTTCAACGCAACCGGCCAAATCCAGGCCGTTTCCCGGCCGGGATCCCCTCCGGGTTTTCTGAACTGACTCCATTCGGGACTCGGGCACACATCTGGTTCTCCAGATTTTCCAAGCAACCGGCCTTCTCCAGTCCGGAGTCCGGCCGGGGTCCGCTCTGGGTTTTCTGCAGTGACTCCATTCCGGAATCCTGCAGAAATCCGGTTCAGCGTGCTTTCCACACAACCGGCTGACTGCTGTCCGGACTCCGGCAGGGGCCTGCGCCGGGTTTTCTCCACTGACATCATTCCGGACTCTGGAAGACATCCGGTCCTCCGGGTTTTCCACGCAACAGGCCGACTCCAGTCTGGACACCAGCTGGGTCCGGTCAGTGTTCTCTGGACTGACTCCATTCGGGATTTGGGCAGAAATCTGGTCCTACGGGTTTTCCAGTCAACCGGCCGACTTCATTCCATGCTCTTCCTGGGGTCCGCTCAGGGTTATCTGCACTGACTCCATTTGGGACTCGGGCAGTAATCCGGTTCTCCGGGTTTTCTACGCAACCGGCCGACTGCTGTCCGGACTCCGGCAGGGGCTTGCGCCGGGTTTTCTCCACTGACTCCATTCCGGACTCGGGCAGAAATCCACCGGGTTTTCCACACAACAGGCCGACTCCAGTCCGGACTCCGGCCGGTGTCCCCTCCCGGTTATCTGCATGGAATCCAGTCCGGACTCTGGCTGGGATGCGCTCTGGGTTTTTCTGGACTTACTCCATTCTGGACTCCGAGAGAAATCCATTCCTCTGGGTTTTGAACTCTGGCAGGGGTTTGGTCAAGATTTTCTTCACTGACTCCATTCCGGACTCGAGCAGAAATTCAGTCCTTCGGGTTTTCCATGCGACTGACCGACTCCAGTCCGGACTCCGGAGGGGTCCGGTCCGTGTATTCTGGGCAAACTGCATTCCCGACTCCTTCAGAAATCCGGTCCGCCAGGTTATTCACGCAACTGGCTGATTCCAGTCCAGACTCTGGCCAGGGTCTGCTCCGAGTTTTCTGCACTAACTCCATTCCGGACTCCGGCAGAAATCTCCTCCACGGGGTTTTCAATCCAACCGGCCGAATCCCGGCTGTGCCGTGGCAGGGATCCGCTCCGGATTTCTGCACTGACTCCATTCCGGACTGTGGCAGAAATCCGGTCCTCTAGGTTTTCCACGCAACCAGCTGACTCCAATCCGGACTCTGGCCGGGGTTTGGTCCAGGTTTTCTGCACTGTCGCAACTCCGGACTCCGGAGGAAATCAGGTCCTGTCCCGCCTGTCGCCGGCGGGGAGGGCGCTGCAGCGTCCCTCGGCGCCGGGATGAACAGGTCTACCCTTCTCCGGGCGGCCGCCGAGACCAGGTCTACCCGGCCCGGGGCCGCCGCCGCCGGGCGGCATCCGCCTGTCGCCGGCGGGAGGGCGCTGCAGCAGCCCTCGGTGCCGGGTGAACAGGTCTACCCGGCTCCCGGGCGGCCGGAGACCAGGTCTACCCGGCTCGGGGCCGCCGGCTGGCCGGGCGGCATCCGCCTGCCGCCGGCGGGAGGCCGCTGCAGCGTCCTCGGCGCCGGGTGAACACATCTACCCGGCAGCCGGGCCGCCAGAGGCTAAGTCCGGCCGAGGGCAACACGCTTTACCCGCACCCGGCCGCCAGAGGCTAAGTCCGCCGAGGGCAACAGGTCTACCCGCAGCCGGCCGCCAGAGGCTAAGTCCGGCCGAGGGAACAGGTCTACCCCGCAGCCGGCCGGGTAGGACGGGAGGTGAGCGGGGGCAACAGGTCTACCCGCAGCCCGGCCGCCAGAGGCTAGAGGCTAAGTCCGGCCGAGGGCAACAGGTCTACCCGCAGCCGGCCGCCAGAGGCTAAGTCCGGCCGAGGGCAACATGTTTACCCCGCAGCCGGCCGCCAGAGGCTAAGTCCGGCCGAGGGCAACAGGTCTACCCCGCAGCCGGCCGCCAGAGGCTAAGTCCGGCCGAGGGAACAGGTCTACCCCGCAGCCGGCCGGCAGGGACGGAGGTGAGCGGGGGGCAACAGGTCTACCCCGCAGCCGGCCGCCAGAGGCTAGAGGCTAAGTCCGCCGAGGGCAACAGGTCTACCCGCAGCCGCCGCCAGAGGTTAAGTCCGGCCGAGCGCCAGCCAGGCCTGGCTTCCCGCAGCCGGCCGCCAGAGGTTAAGTCCGCCGAGGGCAACTCATCTACCCCGCAGCCGGCCGGGCAGGACGGGAGGTGAGCGGGGGCAACAGGTCTACCCGCAGCCCGGCCGCCAGAGGCTAGAGGCTAAGTCCGGCCGAGGCACAGGTCTACCCGCAGCCGGCCGCC
>JAREIS010002176.1:0-14490 GCA_030060385.1 Muscicapa striata striata | reverse complement strand
GGGGCACACCCTGGACTCCCACAAAAAACCAGCCAAAATCTGCCCCAAATCAGGCAAAATCACCCCAAACCCAGCCAAAATCAGCCCAAAACCAGCCCAAAGTCACACTGGATACACATCAAAACATCACCCCAACATCTCACAAAAATCCCCAAAAATCTGCTAAAAACTCCAAATCCCCTGGGGATGGGGCCATTCCCGAAGGGGATCCCAGGATTTGGGGCCATTCCAGGGGTGGGATCATGTGACTCCATTAACCCCATGGATTCCCCATCAATCCCCCATTAACCCCACAAATCCCTCCTAACTCAGGTTATAGGATCACTCAGGCTGTGGGGAGGGCAGGGGGCCATTCCAGGGTTTGGGGCCATTCCCAGGGGAATCCCAGGGTTTGGGGCCATTCCCAGGCTGGGATCATGCCCAGGGGGATGTAGGGCAGTTCCCCCCCAGGTGTGGCAGCATCTGGGGCGGCTGCACCAGCGGCGGCATCCCCTGAGGAGAGACCCCAAAACAGCCCAAAGTTACCCCAAAGCACAGAGAGAGCCCCAAATTACCCCAAAACAGCCCAAAGTTACCCCAAAGCACAGAGAGAGCCCCAAATTATCCACAAAACAGCCCAACTTATACCAAAGGCATAGACAGAACCCCAAATTACCCGATCCCAAATGCCATAAGTGCCCCCATAACTCAGAGGCTCTGTTCCCTGTGCCCCCTTGTCCCGTTTCTGTTCCTGCTCCTGCTCCACGAACGTTCCCTTCATCTTGGCCGTGATGTCCCAGTCCGTCTTGGTGAACTGGATCCTCTGCAACGGCACTTCCACATTTTGGGGTTTCTGAGGGGTTTGGGGGTGATTTGGTGGGAGTTCCAGAGGGATTTTTGGGGTTTCTGAGGGTTTGGGGAGGTTCCAAGAGGGTTTTGGTAAGGATTTTTTTCTGAGAGATTTCCAGGAGGGACTTCAGGGAGCTCCAAGAGGCATTTTGGGGTTTCTGATGGATTTGGGGGCAATTTGGAGAGGTTCAAGAAGGGATTTTGGGATTTCTGAGGGATTTGGGGTTTTCTAGGGGATTTCTGGGGGATTGGGGGATTTCCAGGAGGGATTTTGGGATTCCAAAGGATTTTGGGAGGTTCCAGATGGATTTGGGGATTTCTGAGGGATTTGGAGGAGTTCCAGGAGGCATTATGGAATTTCTGAGGGATTTGGAGGTGATTTGGGGAATTTCCAGCAGAGATTTGGGGGTTTCTGAGGGATTTTGAAGAGGATTTTGGGGGTTTTGAGGGATTTGGGGATTTCTGAGGGATATTTGGGGGATTTCCAGCAGGGATTTTGAGGTTTCTGAGGGATTTGGGGGAGTTCCAGGGGGCATTTTGGGAGGTTCCAGAGGGAATTCTGGGGTTTCTGAGGGATTTGGGGCATTTCTAGGAGGCTTTTGGGGGTTTTCTGAGGGATTTTGAGGGGGATTTTTGGGTTTCTGAGGAATTTGGGGTTTCTGGGGGATTTGGGTGTTTTTGAGGAATTTGGGGGGAATTCAGAGATATTTTAGAGGCGTTCCCAGAGGGATTTGGGGGGTTCTAACAGATTTTTGGGGGTTCCAGGTTGAATTTGAGGTTCCATTGTGGGCTTGGCATAGAAGGGAAACCTTTGGGAATTGCTGGCTGCAGTTCAGATTTTTTCCCAGAATTTTGGGATTTTCCCCAGAATTTCAGGGGATTTTCCCCAGGATTTAGCTCCCATCATGAGTTGCTTGTATCAGAGGAAGCTTTGGGGCAGCTCCTGGTTGGGTTTTGGAGCATTCCTGATTGGATTTGGGTTTTTTTTTTTTTTTTTTTTTTGGTGGGATTTTGGTTTTTTCCCAGAATTTGAGGGTTTTTCCCCACAATTTCAGATTTTTTCCCAAAACTCAGGTATTTTTCCAATGGATTTGACTCCGATCACAGGTTTCTCGTAGATGGGGAAGCTCTAGGAGGTTCCAGGATGGATTTTAGGAATATTTGAGGCTGCATTTTTGGTTTTTTCCCAGGAATTCAGGATTTCCCCCAGAATTTCAAGATTTTGTTACAAAGTTTCAGATTTTTTTCCCCAAATTTGTGCCTCACCATGGCCTTCTTGTAGAAGGAGAAGCTTTGGGGTTATTCCCAGTTTAATTTGAGAGTGATCCCAGGGGATTTTGTTTGTTTGTTTTTTTTTAACCAGGATTTCAGGCTTTTCCCCAGAATTTCAGGGGTTTTTCCCCAGACCTGTGTTTTTTTCCCCAAACCCCGGTATTGTGCCCCAGATTCTGTCTCTCCATGGGTTTGCCATAGAAGGGGCAGCCCTGCAGGGAGCCCAGGCCGTTGCTGGCGCTGCTCATCTCCCTGGGGATGACGAAGGCCTGGCCCCGCCTGCGGAGACTGCGCCACCCCAAAATGTCCCAAATGTGCCCAAAGCGGGAGAAAATGGCACAGAGGGACTCCTTCAGCTCTGGGGGGACAGGGACAGCACGGTGACACTGGGGACAGCACAGGGACATGGGGACAGTGGGGACAGCACAGGGACAGTGGGGACAGCACAGGGACACTGGGGACAGCACAGGGACAGTGGGGACAGGTGACATTGGGGACACAGAGGGACTTCTTCAACTCTGGGGACACACAAGGACAGCACGGTCACCATGGGAACAGGTGAGACCATGGGACACAGGTGACAGTGGGGACAGCACAGGGACAATGGGGACAGCACAGGGACAATGGGGACACAGACTCCTTCAGCACTGGAGACAACGGGGCCTTAACAGTGACAACAGGGACAGGGATGCCTTCAGCTCTGGGGACAAGGACAGAAAGGACAATGACAAGGACAGAGATGACACTGGGGACAAGGTGAGTGGACAGGTGACCATGGGGACAGGTGACAATGGGGACAGGCACTGCTTTGGCTCTTGGAACACGTGGGACAATGACAGGGACAAGGAAATGATGGGGACAAGGTGAGGGCACAGGCCCGGGGCCGGCTGCATTCAGCTGCCCAGCATCTGCCCTGCTACCTCGGAGGCGCTGCTGACCACCAAAGACCAAATACTTCCTACCTCTGGGAATACAACTGGTCATCTGGACACAGGACCGGAGCGAAGAGCTCCCACCTGAGCCAGCCCGGCCGCGGCTGTTCCACTCCACCTCCCTGGCTCCCGCCTGCGCCTGCAGCTGTGCCGGCCCTGCTACAGTTACACCCCCAGGAACGGACACAGACCGAGTGTGTCCGCGTCTAAGAAAGGACTACAACTGGCTTTTTCTTCTGTTTTTCGTCGGTAATTTTAATAACTACTGTTGTTTTCTACTTGTGCTGTGAGTTACAGTAGTAAAGAGCTGTTACTTTTACCTCCTTATCTCTGCCTTGAGTCCTTGATTTGAAACAATTATAACACTCGGAGGGGGGTGAAATTGATTTCTCTATTTCAAAGGGAAACTTCTGCCGTTTTTTGGCAGAACCCTGTCCTAAAACCAGGACAGATTTTGGCGCCCAACGTGGGGCAGAGGGCATTAAAAGGCGAGTTAAGAGAGGAGTAGCAGCTCTTAAGCAGCAGCATGTTGTCTAGTTTAATCTGGTTTGGGCTCCACGTGGTCACAGATATTTCTCTCCCATTTGCAAGCCCTTTTTTGAATATGGGCCCCCTCACCAAATTTATTGTAGCTATGATCCGATTTGTGTTTTGGATTGTTTTGTCAGGAATTCATGGGTTTTTAATTTTTTCTGGAAATTTGCCACATGGATCCTGAGCTATCGTACTCTAACTGCGTGTTTCTGGGATTATTTCAACAATGGTACTTACTGTGAGGCGATGAATGCAAGGGAAATTTTCTCCCAACCTGTCACCCAGTTTTTTGAGGCTACCCCACCAGTTTTCAAGGATTTCAGATTTGCTTTAATTGCTAGTATTATTATTCCGTGGCTGGTGTTGCTGATGGGCCTGCTTTACTTAGCATTCAGAAACAAGGGAATACTGGCTTGGATAACAACCGTGAAACATGCTGCCCCAGACCCTGCCCCTGTCCCTGAGACTAGAGATGCTGCCCCAGAGCCTGGTGTTGCCCCACAGCCCACTGCAGAAATGAACCAGCCAGAGTGGGTGGGGGTTCTAGTGAAGGAGATACGGGACATGGGCCAGGTGTTGAAGGAGCACCTTTCCCCAGCTAGTGAGAAACCCTCCCCCTGCCCTAAAGAGGGAGAGTCTGATGGTGCTGCAGTGGAACCCATAGATGTTACATCTGCCCAGGTTCCAGCTAGATCACAGGGGCAGCCACAGCCAGCAGCAGTTGCCCCTGTGGAAACTAGGAAATCTAAGATTAAAACAAGGCACCTAGATAGTGGGGATCAGCCAGGAGGGTCCTCACAGTCAGCAAGGGAGCCAGAGGTTGAGATTGTCACCGAGTCTCTCTCATATGACACTCTCCGTAACCTGCGAAAAGACATTGTGCGACGGGGCCGTGAGCCTTTTACAACCTGGTTACTTCGTGTCTGGGACCTTATGGGGAGAGGTGTACAACTGGATGGCACTGAGGCCAGGAATTTGGGATCCTTGTCCCGGGACTCAGGTGTGGACCAGACATTCGTAAGGGAGCAAGGCCTCCTTTCCCTTTGGGAACGGCTTCTAATGAGTGTGAGAGAGAAGTTTATCCACAAAGAGAGAATGCAGGAGCACCACCATAGAATGCGCTGGAAGACCATTGATGAAGGGATCCAGCAGCTGAGGGAAGTGGCAGTATTAGAGGTACTCTTTGGGATGGATGGACAGCATGACAATGACCCTGACAAGGTCAGGTGCACAGGGCAGATGTTGTGGGATCTGGCAACCCTGGGGCCATCTGAATTTACTACCTACATTGCACTGATTAGGGCTGATGATCACCGAGAGACAGTGGGTTCTGTTGCCAGCAAGCTCAGAAATTTTGACAGTATGATTAATGGCCCAGTGCAGGCCAAGGTCTCTGCTGTGTCCAGGGACCTCCAACAGGTCCAAGAGGAGATGAAGGGGATGAGAGGGTTGAAAGGAGAGGTGAGGGAGATTATAAGGGAGGAGATAAGGAAGATCAGTGCAGCACCAGTACGAGTCACAGGCCCCAAATCTCACACCCAACGCCCCCCAGCTAGGGACAGAGGATACCCCTCACGAACTGACCTGTGGTTCTTCCTGCGAGACCATGGGGAAGACATGGAAAAATGGGATGGGAAGCCCACTTCTGTCCTGGCAGCACGGGTGCGTCAGCTCAGGGAGGGAAATGCCAACTGAGGGAACCGTGCTCAAATGAAGGTAGCCTTGACCTCCCACAACCAAGGTGCAGGGTACTACAGAAGGGAGGATGATCTGTCAGATCCCCTGGAAGGGACCTCCCTATGTATGCCCAGGAAGGAAATAATAACCAGGGCTAGAGGGGCCCTGCCTCTAGCCAGGGAGAGGCATGGGATAACAGGATCTACTGGGTAGTGTGGGTGCGATGGCCTGGCACATCAAAGCCACAGAAACATAGAATGTTAGTTGATACTAGTTCAGAATGCACCCTGATACCATCAGAACATGTGGGGAAGGTACCTGTTTCCATTGTTGGGGTGACAGGGGGATCACAGGAATTTACTTTGCTGGAAGCTGAGATTAGCCTGACAGGAAAGGGGTGGCAGAAACATCCGATTGTAACTGGCCCAGGGGCACCGTGCATTCTAGGCATAGACTTCCTCAGGAATGGCTACTACAAAGATCCAAGGGGATTAAGGTGGGCTTTTGGAATAGCTGCTGTAGCAGCAGAGAGCATTAAGCAGTTGAACACCTTGCCTGGACTGTCAGAAAATCCATCTGCAGTGGGACTCCTGAAAGTGACAGAGCAACAGGTACCAACTGCCACCTTGACAGTGCACCGCCGGCAGTACCGGACAAATCGAGATGCTGTGATCCCCATCCACAAGATGATCCGTGAGCTGGAGAGCCAAGGGGTGGTCAGCAAAACCCACTCACCCTTCAACAGCCCCATCTGGCCTGTGCACAAGTCTGATGGAGAATGGAGATTGACTGTGGACTATCGTGCATTGAATGAAGTGACTCCACCGCTGAGCACAGCCGTGCCGGACATGCTGGAACTGCAGTACAAGCTGGAGTCCAAGGCAGCAAGGTGGTATGCTACCATTGACATTGCCAATGCATTTTTCTCCATTCCTTTGGCAGCAGAGTGCAGGCCTCAGTTTGCTTTCACCTGGAGGGGTGTGCAGTACACCTGGAACCGACCGCCCCAGGGGTGGAAACACAGCCCCACCATCTGCCATGGGCTGATCCAGGCTGCACTGGAAAAGGGTGAGGCCCCAGAACATTTGCAGTGCATTGATGACATCATTGTGTGGGGGAACACGGCAACAGAGGTCTTTGAGAAGGGAGAGAAAATCATCCAGATTTTGCTGGGAGCTGGCTTTGCCATCAAGAAAAGCAAAGTCAAAGGACCTGCCCGAGAGATCCAGTTCCTGGGAGTGAAGTGGCAAGACAGACGGCGCCAGGTCCCCACTGAGGTCATCAATAAGATCACTGCAATGTCAGCACCAACAAGCAAGAAGGAAACACAAGCTTTCCTAGGTGCCATAGGCTTTTGGAGAATACATATCCCTGAGTACAGCCAGATTGTGAGCCCTCTCTACCTGGTCACCCACAAGAAGAACAATTTCCACTGGGGCCCTGAACAGCAGCAAGCCTTCGCCCAGATCAAGCAGGAGATCGCTCATGCTGTAGCCCTTGGCCCTGTCAGGATGGGACCAGAGGTAAAGAATGTGCTTTACTCTGCAGCCAGGAACCATGGTCTGTCCTGGAGCCTTTGGCAGAAGGTGCCTGGTGAGGCTCGAGGCCGACCCCTGGGATTCTGGAGCAGGAGTTACAGAGGGTCTGAAGCCAATTACACTCCCACAGAGAAGGAAATCTTGGCTGTCTATGAAGAAGTTCAAGCTGCCTCAGAGGTGATTGGCACAGAAGCACAACTTCTCCTGGCACCCCGACTGCCGGTGCTGGGGTGGATGTTCAAAGGAAAGGTTCCCTCTACCCACCATGGCACCGATGCCACATGGAGCAAGTGGATTGCCCTCATCACGCAGCGCGCACATATTGGCAACCCGAATCGCCCTGGGATTTTGGGGATAATTACAAACTGGCCAGAAGGTGAAGAGTGTGGTCTCTCTGATGAAGTGGAGCAGGAACAAGTGACCCAGGCTGAAGAAGCCCCACCATACAACCAACTGCCAGCAGATAAAACGTGCTACGCTCTTTTCACCGACGGTTCTTGTCGCACTGTGGGAATGAATCGGAAGTGGAAAGCAGCTGTATGGAGCCCCACACAACAGGTTGCACAAGCTACCGAAGGAGAAGGTGGATCGAGTCAACTTGCTGAACACAAAGCTGTTCAGCTGGCCTTGGACATTGCTGAGAGAGAGAAATGGCCAAAGCTCTACCTCTACACTGATTCATGGATGGTAGCCAATGCTCTGTGGGACTGGCTGGAAAGGTGGAAAAAGGCTGACTGGAAACGTAGAGGAAAGCCAATCTGGGCTGCTGATGAGTGGAAAGACATTGCCACTCAGGTAGAGAAGTTACCTGTGAAAGTCCATCATGTGGATGCCCATGTTCCCAAGAGTCAGGCTAATGAAGAACAGCAGCACAACGAGCGGGTAGATCAGGCTGCACAGATAGAGGTGTCAAAGATAGACTTAGATTGGGAACACAAGGGAGAATTGTTCCTGGCTCGATGGGCCCATGATGCCTCAGGTCATCAGGGCAGAGACGCCACCTATAAGGGGGCACGAGACCGAGGGGTGGATCTAACCATGGACAGTATTTCCCAGGTTATCCATGACTGTGAAACGTGTGCTGCCATCAAGCAGGCCAAGCGGGTGAAGCCCCTCTGGTATGGGGGGCAATGGTCCAAATATAAGTCCGGAGAGGCCTGGCAGATTGACTACATCACACTGCCTCAGACCCGCCAAGGCAAGCGCTACGTGCTGACCATGGTGGAAGCCACCACCGGGTGGTTGGAGACCTACCCTGTGCCCCACGCTACTGCTAGGAACACCATCCTGGGCCTGGAAAAACAAGTCCTTTGGAGACATGGTACCCCTGAGAGAATTGAGTCAGACAATGGGACTCATTTCAAAAATAGCCTTGTTAGCACCTGGGCTAAAGAACATGGCATTGAGTGGGTGTACCATATTCCCTACCATGCACCAGCGGCTGGGAAAGTCGAACGGTGCAATGGCCTGCTTAAAACCACCTTAAAAGCACTTGGTGGGGGGACTTTTAAGAACTGGGAGATTAATTTACCAAAGGCCACATGGTTAGTGAATACCCGAGGTTCCACTAACTGAGCAGGTCCTGCCCAATCTGAGCCTTTGGGAACACCAGATGGAGATAAGGTCCCAGTGGTACACCTGAGAGGCATGTTAGGGAAAACTGTTTGGGTGAACTCTGCCTCCAGCAAAGACAATCCTGTTCGTGGGGTGGTTTTCGCTCAAGGACCAGGTTGCACTTGGTGGGTGATGCAAAAGGATGGAGAGACCTGATGCATCCCCCCAGGAGACCTTGTTCTAGGGTGAATTATCTATGATACTGTGCCTGTAACTGCCTGTATGTATATTATTTAAAGGTTTTTAATTTGCTGTAGCATCTTGGCATGGGAAAAATTTGGGGTGGATAATGTTGAAGGTTGGGATTGTGTTCCTTCAATGTATGAGTGGGGAGAATTTTTCCCATTGTAATGCTAACAGAACCCGCCGGCTGTGCCCAGGGTTTGTGATGGCCCTGGACGGGCGGGTGGGTGGGACCGGAGCTACCCGGAGGGGGATGCGGACTTCCGGGAAGGGGGAGCTACTCAGGGGAGCACGAGGCTTCTGGAGGGGCCCGGCTGTTTTCCGGGAGAGAGAGGGGGGGGGAACTTCTCCAGTCTGCTCGGCGGTGTGAGGAGGTAGGAGACCTGGGGGCCGACTGCATTCAGCTGCCCAGCATCTGCCCTGCTACCTTGGAGGTACTGCTGACTACCAAAGACCAAATACTTCCTACCTCTGGGAATACAACTGGTCATCTGGACACAGGATCGGAGTGAAGAGCTCCCACCTGAGCCAGCCCGGCCGCGGCTGTTCCACTCCACCTCCCTGGCTCCCGCCTGCGCCTGCAGCTGTGCCGGCCCTGCTACAGTTACACCCCCAGGAACGGACACAGACCGAGTGTGTCCGCGTCTAAGAAAGGACTACAACTGACTTTTTCTTCTGTTTTTCGTCGGTAATTTTAATAATTACTGTTGTTTTCTACTTGTGCTGTGAGTTAGAGTAGTAAAGAGCTGTTACTTTTACCTCCTTATCTCCGCCTTGAGTCCTTGATTTGAAACAATTATAACACTCGGAGGGGGGGTGACATTGATTTCTCTATTTCAAAGGGGAACTTCTGCCATTTTTTGGCAGAACCCTGTCCTAAAACCAGGACACTTGGGCAAGGACAAACCCATCCATGGGATTGTCTTTGTTCAAGGGCCTGGTTACACTTGGTGGGTAATGCAGAAAGATGGGGAAACCCATTGTGTACCGCAGGGAAACCTAATTTCAAGTGAGAACTGTGTGTAAAGTTTTCATTATGTAGATGATAATAGAATAAGGGGTGGATAATGTGTTGGGTTGATGTGGCCAAAAATGTGTATTCTATCACCAAGTGTTGAAGCCAGGTGGGGATAGTGATTCCTTATCTCCGTGGCACATACCATCTGCTAACTGGCCATCTATAAGACAAGGTAGGGCAATCATCTTTATCTTTTCCACAACCCATCCTCCCTCCAGGAAGACATCATCTGCTGACGAGCCATTAAGTTCCACTGTATGACTGATAAAATTGTATCATCCCATTGGTAGATGCTCCAGGCAGGGGGAGGAACCAAGCCTTTCCTACTTAGATAAAAAAACTGAGATTTTGAACAGCAAATTATCCGTCTTTCCACTGGATTCCAGAGGAACACCAGACCTTTCCACATTATCTCCTGACCTTCAGAGGAAATCTTCATTTTTCTACAGGAGGCTGCTTCAGCTGAACCACATCTGGTAAAGCAGGAGGACTGTAGCTACCATTTAATGGGACCAACACCCTGACCGACAGGGTGTCAGGATGTATTCTGACTCTGTCAGGGTTTGGATTGTTCTTTGTAATACTGTATTTCTATTTTAATTTTCCTAGTAAAGAACTGTTATTCCTAATTCTGCTATCTTTGGTGAGAGCTCCCTAATTTCAAAATTATAAAATTAATTTGGGTGGGGGAAGGGTTTACATTCTCCATTTCAAAGAGAAGCTTCTGCCTTTATTGGCAGACACCTGTCCTTCAAACCAGGGCACCAGCACAGGAAACATCCATGTGAGAGGAAAGATGTGTGCTAATGACTTTACAAATCATTTGAGGGGTGAAGGGATGGGTGTCAAGATCTGTGAAATGGGTCATAAGATTTCTACTGACTTTGGGCAGCAGGTTTGTTACCGGGCCCAGACAGCTTGGGTCCTGAAACAGACAAGAGTCTGTGCAAGGCTGAACTTCTGAACTTTGGGGGGAAATTCCAAATTCAAGAGGGAATATGGGGCAGGCTGGTCAGGAAGGCTGTACCTTCCTAGTACCTCGGCCAATAGGGAAAGGAGGAGGGCAGCATGTGGCCAGGAGTTTAGGATAAAAGGAGTCTATGCACTCTGAAACGTGGAGAGAGAAAACCCCGTGGGTGTGTCCACAAGGGGGCAGCACTCTTCAAAGGGGGGAGGGGTGTTGGAGTATCATGCTGTGTCTACAAAGGGTCAGAACTACTCGGCAGTGGGACTGCAGTACCGGGTTTTGAAAGGGGGCAGCACTGCTCAGAAGGGGAGGGCTGCAGTACCATGCTGGGTTTGCAAGGGGGCAGAACTGCTCAGAATTAAAGGACTGCAGTACCAGGCTGTGTCCCCATGGGGGCAGCACTACTCGGGGGGTGGAGCTGCAGTACCGGGCTGTGTCCACAGGGGGGCAGAACTGCTCAGGGAGTGGGCGGCTGCTGTACAGTCTTTTGTCCACAAGGGAGCAGCACTGCTCGGGGGCAGGCTGCAGTTCCATGCTGTGTGTACCAGAGGGCAGGACTTCTCGAGGGAAGGGACTGCAGTACCATGCTGTGTCCACAAGGGCCAGCACTGCTCTGAGGGGGTGGGGGCTGCAGTGCAGGGTTTTGTGCACAAAGAGGGCAGCACTGCTTGGAAGGCAAGGGCTGCAGTACCATGGGGTGTCCACAATGGTGCAGCACTGCTCGGGGTGGGGGGTTGCCATGTCATGCTGTGGTCACAAGGCTTTGGTACTGCTCTGGGGAGGGGGCGGGGTGCAGTAGCACGCTGTTTCCACAACTGAACAGCACTGTTGGGGAGGTGGGGGGGGCTCCATTACCGGGTTGTGTCCACAAGGGGGCAGCACTGCTCAGGAGAGGGCGGCTGCAGTACCATGCTGTGTCTAGAAGGGGCAGCACTGCTCAGGGAAGGGGCATCCTGCAGTACTGGGCTGTGTCCAGAAGAGGGGGGCAGCACTGCCCAGAAGATGGGGGGCTGCAGTACCCACCAGTGCCCACAAGGGGGCAGCAGTGCTCGTCGAGAGGGCTGCAGTACCCACCTGTGCCCACAAGGGGGCAGCCCTGCTCGGAAGTGTCTACAGGACCGTGCCATGTCCACAAGAGGGCAGCACGGGGCAATGGGGTATCTGAGGTGGGTTTGGGGCAGATTTGGGCAGATTTGAGGTGGGTGTGAGGGAAATGGAGTGGTCTGAGATGAGTCCGGGATGCATTTGGGGGGAATTGGGGCAGTTTGAGAGGTTTTTGGGGGTGTGAGGTGGATTTGGGGAGAAATGGCCGGGGGTCCTTAGGTGGGTCGGTGGAGGCTTGGGGACATTTTGGGAGTCTCTGAGAGGAACTTGGGGGGCTTTGGACAGAACTGGGGAGCTGTGAGTTGGGTCTGACGAGAAATGAGAGATTTGGGGGGCTTTGGGGAGGGTTGGAGGGAAATAGGGGTGTCTGAGGTGGGTTTGGGGGGATTGAGGGGTCTAAAGGGGGCTTTGGGGTGAGCTTGAGAGGGTCTGGACGGTTTTTAGAGGGTCTGAGGGGAGGATTTGAGAGAAATTGGGAGGGTCTGGGGGTTCTGAGGTGGGTCTGGGGGTTTGGGGAGTCTGAGGGGCTTTGGCGGGGTCTGAGGGGGTTTGGGAGGGTCTCGGGTGGGTCTGGGTTAAATTTTGGGGGGAACTGGCAGGGGTCTGAGGGTATTTGGGAGGGTTTAGGTGGGTCTGGGGTGGATTTGGAGGTTCCAGGGGGTGAAGGGGTCCCGGTCCCCCCCAGATCCCCCCTGTCCCCACAGAGGGTCCCGGCCATGGCGGTGCAGGACCCCCGCCCCAACCACACCATCGACACCAACAACCTCAACGGGAAGATCAAGAGGGACGGTGAGGGAGGGCTGGGGGCTGTCCCCACTGTCACCTGTCCTTGTCCCTGTCCAGACTGTCACCTGTCTGTGTGTCCCCACTGTCACCTGTCCTTGTCACTGTCCCCGTTGTCACCTCTCCACGTGTCCTGTGTGTGTCCCCAGAGCTGTCCCTGTCCCCACTGCCACCTGTCCTTGTCACTGTCCCCAGAGCTGTCCCTGTGCCCTCACCTTGTCCCCATCATTTCCTTGCACCTGTCATTGTCCTACGTGCTCCAAGAGCCAAAGCAGTGCCCAAAACCCAAATCCAATCAGGAATCCTCCAAAACCCAACCAGGAGCTGCCCCAAAGCTTCCTCTGATACAAGCAACTCATGATGGGAGCTAAATCCTGGGGAAAATCCCCTGAAATTCTGGGGAAAATCCCAAAATTCTGGGAAAAAATCTGAACTGCAGTCAGCAATTCCCAAAGGTTTCCCTTCTATGCCAAGCCCACGATGGAACATCAAATTCAACCTGGAACCCCCAAAAATCTGTTGGAACCCCCCAAATCCCTCTGGGAACTCCTCTAAAATATCTCTGAATTCCCCCCAAATTCCTCAAAAACACCCAAATCCCCCAGAAACCCCAAATTCCTCAGAAACCCAAAAATCCCCCTCAAAATCCCTCAGAAAACCCCCAAAAGCCTCCTAGAAATGCCCCAAATCTCTCAGAAACCCCAGAATTCCCTCTGGAACCTCCCAAAATGCCCCCTGGAACTCCCCCAAATCCCTCAGAAACCTGAAAATCCCTGCTGGAAATCCCCCAAATATCCCTCAGAAATCCCCAAATCCCTCAAAACTCCCCAAATCCTCTTCAAAATCCCTCAGAAACCCCCAAATCTCTGCTGGAAATTCCCCAAATCACCTCCAAATCCCTCAGAAATTCCATAATGCCTCCTGGAACTCCTCCAAATCCCTCAGAAATCCCCAAATCCATCTGGAACCTCCCAAAATCCTTTGGAACCCCAAAATCCCTCCTGGAAATCCCCCAATCCCCCAGAAATCCCTCAGAAAACCCCAAATCCCTCAGAAATCCCAAAATCCCTTCTGGAACCTCTCCAAATTGCCCCCAAATCCATCAGAAACCCCAAAATGCCTCTTGGAACTCCCACCAAATCACCCGCAAACCCCTCAGAAACCCCAAAATGTGGAAGTGCCGTTGCAGAGGATCCAGTTCACCAAGACGGACTCGGACATCGCGGCCAAGATGAAGGGAACGTTGGTGGAGCAGGAACAGGAACGGGACAAGGGGGCACAGGGAACAGAGCCTGTGAGTTATGGGGGCACTTGTGGGGTTTGAGGTCACTTATGGCATTTGGGATCGGGTAATTTGGGGTTCTGTCTATGCCTTTGGTATAAGTTGGGCTGTTTTGTGGATAATTTGGGGCTCTGTCTGTGCTTTGGGGTAACTTTGGGCTGTTTTGGGGTAATTTGGGGTTCTCTCTGTGCTTTGGGGTAACTTTGGGCTCTTTTGGGGTCTCTCCTCAGGGGATGCCGCCGCTGGTGCAGCCGCCCCAGATGCTGCCACACCTGGGGGGGAACCCCCCTACATCCCCCCTTAGGCATGATCCCAGCCTGGGAATGGCCCCAAACCCTGGGATTACCGTGGGAATGGCCCCAAACCCTGGAATGGCCCCCTGACCTCTCCACAGCCTGAGCGATCCTATAACCTGGGTTATGGGGGATTTGTGGGATTAATGGGGGATTGATGGGGAATCCATGGGGTTAATGGAGTCACATGATCCCACCCCCGGAATGGCCCCAAATCCTGGGATCGCTTCAGGAATCGCCCCATCCCCAGGGGATTTGGAGTTTTTAGCAGATTTTTGGGGATTTTTGTGAGATTTTGGGATAATGTTTTGGTGTGTATCCAGTGTGACTTTGGGCTGGTTTTGGGCCGATTTTGGCTAGGTTTAGGGTGATTTTGCCTGATTTGGGGCTGATTTTGGCTGTTTTTTGTGGGAGTCCAGGGTGTTCCCCTGGCTGCAGTTCCATGCTGTGTGTACCAGAGGCCAG
>JAREIS010002175.1:0-19087 GCA_030060385.1 Muscicapa striata striata | reverse complement strand
GCTGATGGTGGAGTGTGAGGGCCAGAGAAAGGCACTAGAACAGGGAGAAAGCAGCACCCAGAGACTTTGTCAGGGAAATGACAATTTATTTCTTTTTCCTTGGCTGAAGAGCTCCTGGAGGCATTCTAGTGCTACTGGTGGGATGGTCTCTTCTTGAGCTGGGGAGAATCCTGAGGTCTGGGGGTTCTCTTCTTCCGGGCATGCTGGGGCTTCCTAGAAGAGCGGTTCCTGCCCTGGTTAGCAGCAGAGGAGCTGCAGTCCCGAGCTGATGGACCTGCCATCGCCACCGTCGGCTCCTGCTCCTCCTGGGGCTGGTCCTGCTCTGAGCAGGTGGGCATAGATGGGGCATGGCTGGGACTCTGTTGGAGACCGCTTTCTGATGTACCAGCTTCCTGCTGTACCTCAGAGCCTGTGGGCCCACTGGCGTGAGTCACCTCCTGGGAGCTAGTGTAGCTGGAGCTACTGGAGTTGGTGCTGGCATGACGGAAGCACAGCAGCCTCCGGGCTTCATTGCTGCACTGGCCTGCAATGACATTGATGGTGCCATAGACCAGTGATGCTGTGTGCCCATTGAGGAGAGGCTCCAGCAGCTCAACTAAGGTCTCTGCATTCGGACCACAGACACAGAGGCCATGCAGGATGGAGCCCTCTGCAGCCTCTGCTCGCCACCACTGGTCCTTATAGACTGCTGCCAGCCTCCTGCGCAGCCAGGGAAGCACAGGGTCCAGCAGTTGCTGCTGTCTTCGGAAAAGTTCTGCCCAGACCTCAGGCAGGAGGCCACCAATGAACTCTGACTCGGCAGCTTCCTGCTCATCTGGAGAGAGCATCCTTTGTGGAGAAGGTGGAGGGGACACCCCGGGGTGATGGGGTCTGGTTTGGGCCAGGTGGAATGGAGCACTCCCTGCCTGGCTGCTGTCCTCTGCCAACTCTTCTGAGGCTGTGATGGCAAACTGCAGATAGTCCCCTTCGCTCCGCTCAGAAAACTTGACAATCTCCATAGGTCTGCTGCAGAGTGGGCATGCTGGATTTGTCTTGGCCCACCGCAGGATGCAGCCCAGGCAGAACTGGTCATTACAGGGCAGAGCAGAAGCCACATCACTCCGAGTGTTGTGGCAGATGGGGCAGCTCCAGTCTGCCCCCTTGGCCATGCTTTCTTCCTGCAGCAGGCAGGGGAGAACTGAGGGCCAGAAGTAGCTCCCACTTGCAGGCACACTCAGTAGAATCCAGGCTTGAGCTAAACTGGCCCAGCACACATACAACCAATGAGGGATGTGATATCACAGTCCATCCACTGATGATGGTATTCTCCACCACCCAGTGATGTCAGAGTCAAATAGATGTCTGGCTTCTGAGTATAAGCAGTGAGGGATGTTAGGTTACAATCTATCTCCTGGTGATGCCTGCCTCCCACCCAGTGATGTTACAATAGGATATCTGTCCCTGCATTTCCTCATGCCTCTACACATAGGTCCAGGACTACTGCAGCTCTGTGATACACTCTCTTTTCTCACCCATGTCTTTGGCTCACCACCACAGTTAAACACCAGTCACCAACGCCTTGGCCATGTTTCCAGTCTTAATATCATTTCATCACTGGTATTTCTATGAACATCCTTGTGAATTTTTAGATGAAGTTTGATTCCTTATTTTGAGGAGGATTTATGCTTATGGATCCACACTCTGTTTCATTTTTCCCTTTTCCTAGCAAGCATTTTAGCATTCTTATGAGGCCACAGTTATTTCTTGAATGAAGCAGTTAAAAGGTGTACAGGGGGGAAGCAATAGACTACTTTTGACAGGGGAGACCAGGTCAAACTGCACAAAAATAATGACGCGAAGGAACAGATATTCAACTGGAGAGTCAGATCCACAATGTGGCTCCATTCACAGAGGTCTTTGCCAAATGATTCTAAACTCATTTCCACATTATTCCACATTAGAAGGATGGATCTTTGGGTGTATCTCTTCTGCTTCCTTTGTTCTCCATTTTCATTAGAAGTAGAGAATTAGAACAACAAGAACAAATATAAAATTTCCCTTTTCTGATAAAGGAAACCCCACAACAAAATGGATCTCTTGCTCTACTTCAATGTTCTCTCTTTTTAGGCTGCAGATTTTTTTCAGCTCACAGTTCAACTGGACCAGGTGGACAGCATAAATTAGTGCTCAGCTGGTGTTTTTCAGTAAAAGCATGCTTGAGTTTATATCTGAAAATTAGTGTAAAGGGAGAAGATTACTACAAAAACTGTTCTCAAACTTATAGGAGTTGGGTAGAAAGGTAGGTGAGTAGGTGGGTAGGTAGCTAGATAGTTGGACAAACAGATGAATGGACAGACAAAAAAGCTGCTTTTTTTTAAACTTCCAACAATGTTACACACAAATGCAATATAATTCTATATTAACCCTAGGATGCTTGTCCACTAGAAATGTAAACAAAATACATTAATGTTAATTATATATGTAATTGACAGGATCCAGTGGATAGCTCTAAAAGGAAAGAGCATAAAAATTGGACAATAATATCTCAGTTGCCCATCATCATGAAGGAAAATTAGCAGTATTTCATCAAATAAGCATTAAATCAGGAAAGGTCCCACACCTTTGATATGGTTGACCAAGAGAAGGAATTAATGCCCTATGCATCTAAGAGTGCTTACTGAAGTAATGATAAATTAACTCCCTGTCGGAGACTCTGAAATGGATTTTCGTCTTCCCAGCCTTGTGAAACAAGATTCACCACTTGAAAGAACAGCAATGGTACTGGTAAAGTCAACAGCATGTGACAGAGGTGTATTAAAGCAATTATTTAGAAAGTTCAGTGTATCAAATGGATTATTGGGATCAAAATGAGGTCAAAAGACCTTGCATTTCATGCATCTGTAGGAATGAAGAGGAATGGGAAAAAATCCTTACTTTAAGTAAGTGAGAGAGAGGGGAATGCTTCCTTGGAGATTTTGTGCATTCAGTCCTGTATGCACGGGTATATTGTCCAAGCTGAAAACAATGGCAAATGGTTCTGTGAAGACGGAACTTTTTTAGCGATCTTGCCACTTTCACGGTCTTTTGAATTGCAATAGCCAAAACAGAAGTATAAAAATTTTGCATCTGTCCTTTGACAGTGGTAAATAATCAGAGTCTCTGATAAAATAAGGCAGAGTCACTGGACATGCTAACAAAGCATCAGCAGTTTGGCTTTGAGCCTTGTAGTATCTGTTTCTTCATACAAATGGACTTGCTGCTGTTGGCAATCAACATGTTGGAAGTGGTTAACACAAATAGATTGAGATACCATTCACCAATTGCCCCAGCAGACTAGCAGAAGATATAGAATTTATCCTTCAGAATTTCATCTCCTCAGTGTATATATCTGTATTTTTGTCAGAAATGGCTGGAAGACTGATTTGAAACACATGTTGTTATTTATTTAGTAGTGTAAGGAAGGAAAAGAAAGTCAGAAAATATAGGGGAAAAAATATCTGTAAGCCATACCAAAAAGGGTTCTGACACAACTCTGTCTAGGATTGCTAGATTAGCTTTCCTTATTTGCTAGAAGCAATCAGGAATCCAACATCATGCTCTGCAGAATGTCGGTAGGATATTCCCTGAGGAAACTGATAACAGCTAGCTCATCTGTAATGAGAAATTAAAAGGGACATTTTTCTCTATTACCAATTTTACTTGCTGGTAGTATCCTTCTCTTTTATATATATAAGTGGTACATAGTATTACAGAATAAAAAATTCAAATAAATATGTCTTGTGTTTTTTCCTATTCTACTCTAGCTGTGCCTAGCAGCCTACACCTAGTGAAATATTACTTTGTTTTTTGTTAATTAGGAAATGACTCCTAATTTTCTGTGTCACATGCAATTTCACATGTAACACAGGCTCTCTCAGTGTGCCCTTTTTCTTAAATATAAATATCTAAACAACAGACACCAACTCAGTGTCGCCAGGTGGGGATATTCATCATGGTACAAACACTGACAGAGAAAGTCAGTTAAATCTAATGCCCATCTGCTAAGACATTTATATACAGAGAACTACTGAAGCTGCAGCCTACAGCAGAAAGTCAGTGGAGTGAGCATTCAAATGTTTGCTGTCAAACACATGCTAAAACAATGCACAGAACTGTGATTGTATTCAGTAGACAGGGACTTGTGCATGCATGCTTTACAACAGTGCACAAAGGCAAGAGCTGCTCATCACCCTGAATGAAATACTTGATATTCCTCACTCCAGGATGTGGCAGTACTGAATTATTTGCATTGGAAAAGGCCCTTAAAATAATTCCAACTGTAAACCAAAAGGCTTGTTATAAGTAAAAACCCAATTATTTAAAGTTTACGGTTTTCTGCAAGGTGAGGAAAGGCATTGCTTTCCCAGATGCATCAGAAATACATAAGCCAAGAACAATTCCTGAGAGCAAAACAACGGAGGAAATATCTAGTAATAAATGCAATCCAGCAGGGGTCTAAGCTGGTATGTTTCCTGTTTAACTTGTGGGCAATGGGCGAAGCAAAGGAGAGCCATCAGGATGCTGGCAGATGATGATAAACTAGGGAAGAGCAGGAGGAGGAGGACCGGGCTGTCAATATGTACGAGAGCAGGGCTGCCATGCACAGGTACCAGAGGTGGGGGGAGGAATGAGCTAAAAGGAATCACATCAAATTCAGCAAGGACAAAAGGGGTTATCACTTCTGCTTGGCACTTGTCAGACCACAAATGGATCCTTCATCCAGTTCCTGATCCACAAGTCAAGGATGGAAATTGGCAAAACAGGATAATTTCAGGGAAGGCCGCCATGAGAGTGGGGCTGGGGCGCTGACTCTGATAGGTGTGGCTCTGGGTCTAGGTTCACCCTGGAGCAGAGACAGCTGTAAGGCATCTGAAAGAACCTCGAGGCTATGGGCTGGGATCAAGGTGCAGAGGCCATTCACAGAGGTGCCTGGCAGGAGAAAAAAAGAAAGTGGCATCAGCTGAAGCTAGAGAGATAAGCTGGAGATAAGGGAAAACTTAAGACAATGTGGTGGAGTGAGGGCCCAGAGAGGTTCTGCATCCTTTAACTGGTAACCCAGGCAACCTGGTCTGACCCGATGAATTTGATGCTTTGAGCAGGAGGCTGAATGAAACATCTTGGGAGGTGACTTCCAGCCCGAACAATTCCTCAGCTCAGAATTTTCCACATTTGGTGACCCCATCGCTGTTCAGAGGTCCATTGCATGGCATTGCACCCCGAGTGTCTGAGAGCTGGCAGGGCACAGCCCCTCGCACCGCCTCGTGCCATTACCCAGCAAAATTTTAAAAAGATAAGTGAATCAAAACTATCCAGCATTCTGGAGCATGAGACCATTGCTTGTCTTGGCCAAATTCAGGGGTTCATTTTCAGGGAAAAATGCACGTTGTAGATTTATTCATGTAGACGAAGTGGAAGCTTTTTAGGTTATCTTTTTGATCCTAAAGAGTATTTTGAGAATTGCCCCTGAAGGCAAACATTTTTGTTGAAAAATCAGGGAAATGGTTAGACAGAGTTACTAATTTTATGTTTTCTATGGAAAATACCATTGATGAACATTTGGTTGGTGCAAATGGATCACATGCTCATACTTTATGGAATCTGACAAGTTGTGAGTGTCCTTTGCTCTACCTGTGGCTTCTCCTTCTTGTGTAGAAAATTGAAAGTCTCATGTGCAGAGAGGGGCATGGGACAGCCACTGTTACAGCACCAAATGCAGTCTCTCCTTTTGGTTTTGAACACAAAAGAAAAGAAAGAAGTAGGCTGCATCTCTTGCTGCTGCACAAGACCTGCCTAGTATGTAGACACTTGAAATGCCATATTTGTGTATGTGTTGAAGCTATTATTTTACTGTCCTCTCAGTATCCTGACGCCTTCAACTAAGTTTCCAAGTGGGACATCCTCAGCTGGTGCAAACTTGCCACTATTTCTCCCTGTATTGCAACAATTAGTCATCTTCTTCTTGAGTGTCTTTCCAGAATCTGATGAATTGCCTACAAAGCTCCAGCCTGGACTAGACTGTTCTGTTCTGTGCTGGGTAGAGAGGAGCATGTCCTTGTGCCAGTGCACACAGAGGTGGGAGGAGCCTTTCCTTAGTGCCCACTAAGTGAATTGTCTTGCCTGCACTTCATCAGTTTTGCAGCTTTTGAAGAATGTTTTGAGAAGGATGTCTTTTCCATTGTTGAAGGCTTTGGCAATTAGGGCCCAAATTTCATCCTCAGGAATAGCGGGTTTAAGTGTGTGTTTCAATGACTTTTTGGGGAACAGGTTTTTAGTCCTCATGAGTTATGTAGGTGATAACAAGGGTGTTATTGGTCCTGGATATGAAGTGGCTAAAGATTTGCAGTTTATTCTGTGTTGAAGAGTAGTTCAGGGACTACTAGGGCTTTGGTATGACAGCTTCCCTCTTTTGATTAAAAATCTTCTTTCTTGAACTCTTGGCTCTTCCCAGACTTCTCTGGGTGTTGAGTTCCTGTATTGACCCAGCCTTTTTGCATATTTTTATACAGCTTCATAAAGAAAAGTATATTTCCATTAATATACACAGGCATTGGCCTTTGACTATTTGAGTAAGAGCAGACTCAAGGTGGAGAGTGTGATTGTTTTGAATTATCCATATCCTATTACCCAGTGTGATGTCCTTTCCTCTTCCGTAAACTCACAGAGTTTTCAAAAGCCTTTTTTTCCTTAATAGAAGGAAATGTTGCAGGCTCTAAACAATCATTCATCTTCAAGGTAGTGATGGCTAACCTGTTTGCAAGAGAGACATATTCTTGAAAAGGTGATAATGAGAATATCTTTCTGACTGAAGATAAATCCCAGGTACTTAACTTTGGGCCTTTGCTTCCTCAGTGGAACAGAAACTTAACTTTGGTTATATTAGACAACTTAGGTTGTCCAGCTTGATGAGCTTTTTTTTAACCCTATAGATTTTTGCCACATGATCATGGAAACATATCCATGCAGCAAATGTTTGCCTACAAAATACATATTTAGCAGGAGAAAAGAGCTCCATAAAGCAAGCAATATGTTACCATTTAACAATTATTAAATTATTAATTATTAATTAGACTTAGTAATTGGATGAGCTGGGGTGAGATTCACAGCCAGAAATGTATGGCTCATGAATGTAGTTTTGCACCACACAACCTGTGCAGTGGTTTGAGCGAGATCTCTCAGTAAAAACACACATGTAAATCTAGTGGTAACTAGGAAGGCAACTTGATTTCTCCCTCTGTGTTTCTTCTTGTTTTTTAGCTAGTGTCATAGGCAAAGACAAAGTTCAGACTGTGAGAACATGTATTCTCGCTTGATGTATTCTGCTTTTATGATTTTGTGTTTTGATTAATAGGCATTTTGTAAGAGTTTGAGTTTCAATTTAGCAAATGCTTGCCATGTAAACCAGTGTTAACCTTGTGTTACATGTCATTTCAGGATGGAGAAGAACAGTTGTTATTGTGTCCAAAAAAATGATTACAAGATATTAGCAAGTGATCCAAGTGATCTTTGGTTTGGTTTGTCTAACAGTTTCTTTGATCCAGGGCACCTTGGTAAGAAGAGAATCTACATGTTTTTAGAGATGACTGAGACAGCTACTCTCAACCTGACTTTTACAGAAAGAGGAGAACAGAGTAGTTGATCCAATAGCTCATGGTAGAGTTGGAGGAGCTGTTACTTTCTTCAAAGGGTAGTTTCTCGATCCCAGGCAACAAAGTTAGTTAATAACTCACCTCCCAATACCCACCAGTTTCTACCATTCAAGTTGGGACTGAGGTCTCTTTCTCAGTACCGAGAAGAAACAAGGCTGGAGTTCTTTTCATGAGATGTGAATGTCTCCATTCAAAGTTCTTGTGAGTGCCATTTACAGTGCTAGTGCTGCAACTTTTTTCAGGGCACTTCAAAACTTGGAAGTTTTGAAAACTTGGAAGAATTTCTATTCTTTTAAACAGCATGGCCTCAACTGGCCTCAAATTCCCAAAGGAGAGCCTCCCTTTCATGCCATGTTTTATAGTCTCTGATAGAAGTACAATTGCTAGGTGTACTGCCAAGGGAGTTGGCAGTGTTGACTCAGTGTTCCCTTTGGTTCCTAGATGTCCATCTGCTGTACCTTTCCACAAGGGCTGCTCTGCATGGGGGAAGCTACTGAGCCTGTGAAAATGGACTACCTGGAATCCCTCTCTATATAGTTATATTTATAGATGTGTTTTGTTGTTGTACTTACAGAGTTAAAGTATATGAATATTTAGATAGATATACTGATATTTGCATGGTTTGATATAGGCAGTACAGTTGTAGCAATCTGCAATAAATTAAATGTTTAAACTGAAATTGATATTTGTTTATTTATATATAGTCAGCAGACTCTCTGCCCATATCTCTCTCCTGGGCAGCATGTACATCCTGAGCTGTCCCTGAGAGCTGAGGTCAGTCTTCCAGGAAGGGGAGGAACAGCAGAATCACTGCCATCACTCTCTGTTGTCCTTGCAGACCGTGAGACCCTACCATGCTGGAAGCAAGTGGTGCTCAGCTCTCCTGCCTCCAGAGTCTATGAGGTGCTGCATGACATCTTTGAGTTCTGGCCTGGGAAAAGAAGGAACACAGGGCTGTTCCTCACCCTAGGTAGGAGGAATTGCCCACTCCTGGCTGAGTGGCCACCAGCCCAGTGCCATGCAGGCAGTGTGCTGTGGGGAGGGTGCTCAATTCCCCTGGGGAAGAACCGGGGGCTGGCACTAAGCTCTTTTGGACTAGAGTGGCTGCAGAGGATGGCATCTGCCTTGCAAGAGGGTTGGCCTGGGGCCTTTGTCCCAGGTCTGCAAGGGACTCCTGGAGCAGGAGCCCACCAAGACTTTGCTCAAGGTCAGAGAAAGTCTTGAGGGATCATGCAAGTCTTGCCCAAGAGTGGAGTCTCACTGCTCCTGCTGGAGAGGGTGTTTTCTCCCAGGACTCATCTGCAGCTTCTCTTTTCCCACGCGTGCTACTGGACTTCACCAACTCTGAAACCACTACTGTGCAGAAGAGGGTCTGGAGGAGGATCAGGAATCTGAGCCATGGGCTGGCTGACATTTTCAAATGGGAGGTAAGGCCCAGGCACATTCCAGCCAGACAATGCTGCCCTCCCTGCTGCTCTTCCCATAAGGCTGCTATCCAACTGGCTGCTTATGAAGACCCACTTTCACAGCCAGGTCCACCTACCCTTTCACAGCCTGATCTCATCTATATCCAGCCCCAAACCCTGCTGTTAAGGAAACTTCCCTGTCTGACCACCCAGGAGCCACTCTGGCAGTCACATTCACACCACCTGAGCTGGGACTGAAGCCCCTTCACAGCTACACCTCTCACACTCACATTCACACCAGGATTCCATGGCAGATTCTCAGACATCCAGTTCCCTCAAACAGCTTAATCATGGTGCAATAACTAAATAACACCAGCTCCAGCTGGTGCCTCTGGGAAGGGACCCTGAACAAAGGAACCCTGGGCTTTCATACCCTCACAGCACCAAAGTCTGGGGGTCTCAGCTCCTGCTGTGTCTCAGTGTCCAATCCCGAGGCTGGTGCCACAGGTCCCTGTGCCCTTTCCTGTGCCAAGGGCTGGCAGTTCATGGCCTCTTGCCCTGGGCTCCCATCCAGAGCTCAACCTGCAGCTCTCATTGTAACTGCAACTTCTTCAATAGCCTGCCTCCCTAACAGGCAAGTGTCAACCACAGTGGGGCACGAGGGGAAGGGAAAGGGCACCAGAAGGGGGAGAAAGCAGCAGCTAGAGACTGTGTGAGGGAAATAATGCATTTCCTTTTTCCAATCTAAATATGTTCTAGTTCTGCCAGCAAAGTGGGTTGCTTGCACGGGTAGAATCCTGGGGCCAGCAGCCCTCCTCTTTTGGGGGATGCCAAGGCCGCCTGTGAGAGTGTTCCTAGCCCTGACAAGGAGTGGTGGAACAGTGGCTGCTGCTCTTGATGCCTAGAGATTCTTGTTTTCTTTCAATTTTTCATACATTTGTGCATTTATAGACTACTAATACATGGTTGTAGCTTCCACTACTTTTCCACCCTTTGCCCCTACCTTTTAGAACTGTAAGCTAAGCTTCTAACATGTTCATGAAATACTAGACAAATTTTAGACAAGCAAGGACATTGTGTTTACCATTTGAACTTAGAAGACATAACAAGAAAGACCCTGGAACAACTCCTGTGGGATAGAACCTAGGGGGAAATTACCTAACCAACTGCTCCTCTCATTGGATGATATTTATTAGATATTCTAATTTGTTCAACTTACAAAAATTGTGTCTTGGGTTGCAATACAGGATGTGACCAGAAATGTGTATTCTATCACCATCTGTTGAAGCCAGCTGGGGCAGTGACCCTTACCTTTGTGGTGTCACTGTCCGGGGGTCTCTTTAGGCGTGAGACCTCCCAGGATGGACATGCAGGTGGTTTGGGATTCAGGGTTTTTCTGAGGCCGCCAAAGAGAAACTGCAGGAGACGATCTTCTGCTGTTTCATATCTGTTTATTATACCTTATCTACAAAGTGTGCAGACAGGCTGATGGAGGTCCCTCAGCAAGGCCACCATGACCAAATGCCTGCCTGGGAGAGGCAGGACCTATCTTTTATACTCTAGACTACATCTTCAATATTTACAATCACTTCCCAATACAGTACATCCTTATTACACTGTCCAGCTTTGTCCCCATCCAACCTGTGCCTGCCAGCACATCATCCAACACGGATGGCACAGACAAGAAGGAGGAAGAGGCACACCACGCCCCAAATCCTTCACGCTGGCCACATGGTCCTTATCATGAACAATCCAAAAATCTACTTGTTCTACATTCTAACAGTCTAACTTATAATCTACTTATTTTTGTGACTTGTAATTCTTCCTGCAATGTTGGCAGATTTCCCCAAGGGGTTAAATTCAGCCCTTGAGACACCTGGGTCTCATTCTGGGGTCTCTGAGAGGCCTGCCAGGGGGGTTTTGAGACCCCCAGGGAAGCCAGGGGAACGTCCTGGACTCCCACATGTGGGACATACTATCTGCTAATGGGCTATCTTTAAAACCAGGTGGGCCAATCATCTTTATCTTTCCCACAACCCATCCTCCCTCCAGGAAGATACCATCTGCTGCTGATCCACTAAGTCCCATTGTATGACTGATAAAATTACATCATCCCATTGGGAGATGCTCCAGCCAGGGCAAGGAGCCAAGCCTTTCCTACCTAGATAAAAACGGAGCTGTTGGACAGCAAGTTACCCTTCTTTCCACTGGATTCCAGAGGAAAACTGGACCTTAGAACATCATCCCTGGACCTTCAGAGGAAAACTGCACCCTTCTACAGGAGCACTGCTTCAGCTGAACCACATCTGCCACTGCAGGGGACTGTAGCCACCATTGAATGGGACTGCTACCAACACCCTGACAGGTGTGTCAGGTTGTATTCTGACTCTGCCAGTGTTTTGGGATTGTTCTTTGTAATACTGCATTCCAATTTTAATTTTCTTTGTAAAGAACTGTTATTCCTAATTCCCATATCTTTGCCTGAGAGCCTCTGAATTTCAAAATTATAATAATAATTTGGACGGAGGGGGTTTACATTCCCCATTTCAAAGAGAAGCTTCTGCCTTTATTGGCAGATACTTGTCCTTCAAACCAGGACAAATTGTATTAATCTGGTGCCTGGTGTGCCCCATGACCATGCCAATGAAGACCTGGGGTTTTTTTACTACTTTAAGACTGTTGCAAGAGTTTTCTCTTTTAACATTAAGCAACACCCTGGGTAGAAGAACTTGCCACCACCAGCTCCTCCTGCTCTTTCTGGGGCTGCACCTGCTCTGTACCAATCGGCACAGATGGCTGGAGGATGCGGAGGGCACAGAGGGCAGCTTCTGATGTGCTGGGCTGCTCCTCCATGTCAGAGCCTGCAGGGCTGCTGGCAGGGGATGGATGCCAGCTGGGAGTCCCTCCCTGGGAGCTGCTGGAGCTGACGGAGCAGGAACTGGCCTCAGGGCTCTTGTCCTCCTTCCCAGCAGCATGGGAGCGCAGCAGCCTCTGGGCCTCCTCACTGCATTGGCCCTCAATGAAATTGACAGTGCCATCAACCAGCTGCTCTGTATATTCCTCCAGGAGAGGCTGCAGCATCTGGACCATGACCTCCCTGTCTGGACCACAGAGGCACAGGGTGTACAGGACGCTGTTCTCTGCTCTCACTGCCAGCCACCACTGGGACCCATATATTGCCTCCAGCCTCTGGTGCAGCCAGGGCAGCATGGGGTCAAGAACATGTTCTTCTTTTTGGAAAAGTTCTGCCCAGACCTTGGGCAGCAGGCTACCCACAGCCTCTGAGCCTGCAGGCCCCTGCTCAGCTGGGGAGAGTATCCCTTGCACAGGAACCACTCCAGGGCGCTGGCAGCTGTTTCCATCCAGGAGGCCAAGAGATCTTTCTGCCTGGCTGATGGTCTCTGGTGATTCTCCCTGGGGTGTGATGACACATTCTAGATATTTTTGTTCCTGCAGAGAAAACCTGACAGACTCTATCAATCTCCTGCAGAGTGGGCACTCTGGTTTCTTCTCTGCCCAACGCAGGATGCAGCCCATGCAGAATTCATGGCCGCAGGGTATCACATAAGCAACACCCTCTTGCTCATCGTGACAAATGGGGCAGCTCCATTCTGTCCCCATGGCTCTGTCTGTTCTCCATGGCAATTCAGGGAGTCCTGAGAAGCTGCTCCCCATCACTAGCACTACCAAAGGATCTCACACCCTGCAACAAAATGGAGAAACCTTGGTCCCTTGCTGTCCCTGTGCTCAATCCTCCAGATTTCGTGGACACACATGGTAGGAGATTGGGCCTGAGCCAGCCTGAGTCAGGTTCTCTCTGTGCCTCAATGAAAGCCCCAAGGGATGTGATGTTGCAGTTCAGCCCTAGAGACATCACAGTTCACTGCCAGGGGACAGTATGTGTGACATCACAATGGGATGTCCAGCTCATTGGGATGGGGCACTTGGACCAATACAGCACCTTGAAGGCCACTGTTGGTGTGTATCCTGGCTACCACCTGAGCATGCTCCAAAACCCAATGATACCAACCTTTGTTACACTCATTTTCACATTAATACATAGGTCTTTTATCCCCACCCTGATTAAATGAAGTCTAATTCGTCTTGAGGTCATACATTTCTTCTGGCTCCACACAAGCAAACAAACTAACAAAAATGCCTTAAAATATATGGCACTCCCTTCAGAAGGGATTCTTTAGATATATTTTCCAGCTGATGGGTGATCCTGATAGCAATAGAGTGTATGCTCCCAAGTACCTTAGACATCTCATTAATCCATTTAAAATAAAAACTTATTTAAACTTCTAAACTGAAATCCTTGCACAGTGGTAGGAGAATTCAATGAAGTACCATAGATCTCTTTGGGGAGTTTTTCAAGCAATGGCCAACTATGTTTTCAAACGGGATTAAAAATGCATTTTGTGTTTCCCAGAGATATCTTCTACAACAAACTTGACATCACTTTCCTCTTTCTGAAAACAAGCTAATCCAAGGCTTATGATTGATTGTGTGCCCTGTGGGACAATACCATCAAAAGCCTGCCTGGACCTGTCAGGGCTTAGGGAAAACAGATGATGGCTTTGGGATGGGCACCAAAGCTGCCAACACAATCCCTCAATGCACCATCCAGCATCAGGAGAAGCCTCGCTTAAATGTTTCATTATTTTATCCAACTATTCTTTTTCCCTCTTTTTGCTGCTTTCAACTTCTGTTCATCATTCCTTCATGTTTCTAACTCTTCCTTTCTTTGCACCTTCCCCTCCCTGATTGTTTGCTAAGCTATTTACAGATGGCTTAAGGTCCTTTTTTTCACCCACCTGGTACCTGATTTGATCCCACCAGGTACACAATAATTTTCATTATTTTGCCCCAACTGCCTGTTCTTCAGGGCACTGTCACAGTTGGCAAAGCTTTCAGTCTTTTGGGCAATAGGTGGGTAAGGGCTGACAGAGTGATCTCCTAAGGCCTACAGAGCACTGCACTGCAAACAAGACCTGTTCTCTTTCAGGCAAAGATTCTTCAAAAGAACTTCAGAATTCCCATCATGGAAATGAAGCACTGTTGGCAGAGCACTAGACTGTGAAAGGATTTGAAAGGGGATAGGAAGCTCAACTTGCAAAATGAGACACAAGAACCCTTCTCCCCACCAGAATTTAACCACTTTTGTCCTCTGTGTCATTTTCTGCCTCTTCAGGCCACCTCACATTCCACGCCCTTTCTCCCATTCATGGCCTCCAACATTCACGCCCGCTTCCACAATTGCCTCTGTGTATTACCTGCTTTGTCTTGCTTGTGGGAATTTAATGCTTTGCTCTAAGGTAAATTTAGGGCAAAATTTCCTACCTATTGCAAGCAAGAAATTCCCAAACCTACTTGTGAAATCTGAGAAAATTAAAATTAAATATTGCATAAATATCTTAAAATTAATAAACACTATAGTTGAAAACAGCTAGTTCTTCATGCCTGTACACCAGCACTTCATTCGGTGACCATACTGAAACACCTCTGGAGCAATTCTAAGCCCATAGCCAATTGGTATTGAACTTTCCTTGCATGTTTTAGTGATCTGTTAATCAAAACTTAGTGATCTTTTAATAAAACAATTTAAAAGTATCAAAAACAAATTAGAAAATCATGCAAAATCTGTTTAAATTACGTTTTGCAAATTTGGACTGAAATTCATAAAACAAAATTTATTTTCCAAGGGTCAGGTAGTATTTGTTCTATGTGTGTGATGTTAGGGTGGTCCTTAGGGAAACGGACATCGATCTCTTTTCTTTCATGTTCCCTTACCCTCTGGCGCTCAAAGCCATACTTGCTATTACAGTCATTAGGTACAAGGTCCTGCTAGGACAGTTGACTAATTCAGGAACAAACAGCCATGCTGCCATACTGGGGACATTGCTGTGGAAAGATGAACCATCTAATGTTTTTCATTTTAGAGCTTCTTGTTCCATTGCAGCTTTATCTACAGCGGAGTTAGGTTTACTGTACTGTACAAGACAATTTTGTGTGTCCAGAGCTGACTTTAATAGCATAATTTAGGAGTCTACAGCTGAAGATCTCACAGCCATGGGATCAAAAATCCTTTCCACTTCTGGTTAAGTGGCTCTTTATTCCCGGTCTGGACATACACCCAGTCTGCTGGCTGGTGAGGATATACTTGAATATTCAGGGTTATTAGTGAGACCAAAACAACAAACTTGCAAGATGATAAAAGCATTTTCTCCTATAGGTTACCTTATTCTCTAGCATTTCGGTCTTAGCCCGTGGTGGCAGACAAAGCTCAATACCCACTGCTGCCAGAAGGAGGCACCGCAGGCGCAGGTTGCAAAGCATCATTAAGGATACAGGGAAACTGAACTCCATTTATTTCCCATTTTATTTACAGAGAGCCTCTCAGGATATTTGAATTCACCACCCACTCCCAACTCACTTTTTGGGGATGGTGAGTTTTTGCTGAGATTTTATTTTCTCAGTCTTGATCCTTAAATTTTGAAATAAATAACAAAACCACATAAAAGGTCAACGGGATATCAGCTCTTTCTCACGCATTGCTTGGAGGTCAGCTGCCTCCCACACTCTCCCAGTAATTTAAGCACACTTTGGAGTGGGGATAGATAGGGGTTCTCCCCCCTCCAAGGGGTCCAAACTTTTCACACAATAGGTTGTTCCCCAGACAAAAGACCAGGGCTTTTCACCATGCACTTCCTCCTCGAAAAGATTTATTTAATTCCCCCCATTAGAGAAATTCTCAAAACCGTCTCTATTTCACTTTCTTTGGAATTATTGCTAATATTCCCGTGTAATTCAACAAATTCTGTTGCAGAGTGAGGTATCTGTAATGTGGACTCCACCTCCTGATAAGCGAATTCCTTCTTCATCAGTGGGCAGGGATTGGGATGAGAAGGAGGGAAGAAGATTGGTTTTGCACAGTCAAACCTCTCCTCCAGGGCGTGGAGGAAGGTGACATCATCTTCGGGGCGTCCCACCTCCCTATTTTTTAGGGGTGGGCGGAGTTCAGGGCAAGAGGAGGGGTTTGACTTTGACCCATAAAGCCCCTCCCAAAGGGTGTGGGAGTGATGTTGCTCCCAGGGAGGGTCGCCTCTTCCTTGGGTCTGGAAAACGCTGGTTCCAGGCCTTCCTCAGCAGTATTGAATTGCAACTCTAAAGCATTTGGCTTTGGACAAGCATGCTTAACTGGTTTATCAGGTTTTGGGGACAAGCTTCCTCCCAGCATTCAGTTCTTGCTCTGGTGTGAGGCTGGCTGTTGTTTCAGCCTCTGAGGCAATTTGCAACTCACTCAGCTCCTTCTCTAGCTGTTCAGAAACTTAGATCTGAGTCAAACCTACATGCATGTGAATACCAGGCCTTGCCCTTTACTAGGATTTTAAAATTTTCTTTTACCAAAGTTCATGTTGTTTCCATGAGTAACTGTGATTTGGGCTAGTTTTTCTCAGCACCCATCTCTCTTTAGGGCTGGACAAGCTTTCTGTATAAGCTTTTTGCAAGTCTGTCAGCAGAGAGCAGTTCAGATCAGTTACTCTGTGGGATTCCATGACTTTTCTGACAGAAAATAGCAGCTTTGACTGAAAAGTTGTCCCTTATTATGTGACGAGCAGTTACTGCTGTATAAAACACCCATGTCACCTCAAGAGTACCCTGCTCGCTGTGCCAATTAAAATGCAAGGCCCCAAAACATCGCTCACTGAGACACTTAAGGACTTAAAAGGACTTAAATTAGTTCATGTACTCTGAGTTAGACAAGCAGGAGAAATACTGACGAGATGTTCTCAAGAGGTCAAAACAACAATAAAGCCTTAGCTGGCAACTTTCAAAAATCAGAGAACTTTAGTAAAAAATTTAGAGCAGCATTCAGTCAACATAAAACATTCCATAAAGCATTAACTTAGCCCATTCAACTTAACAAACTCCAAGCCTGTTAGATTTTAATTTACTAAAAAATCGGAGAGAATTAGAAAAAGAAAGAGAGAATGACAGAAAAGATATAGAAAAGAGCCAGCATAGCTACCATTCTTCATTCCAGTGGTATTCAGCTGATAGAAATTCCACGAGGAGGTAGGGGTAAGACATGTGATTGCCACATGCCCTGACTTAAATGAATCCCTTTGGCTTTCCTGGGTTTCTCCCTGCTAAAATCACAACCATGGCTAAGATGTAATCTGATTTGAATAAATAGCCCTGAAATATCCATGACCTAGTCTCTGTAGACAAGGAGAAACCTCTAAATGTAATGAAAGTAGTCCTTCTTCTTGTTTGCTACTTAATAGAACTAAGGAACAGCTGTAACAGGACTTTTGGTTTTTACTTGGAATCATTAGTGGTGAAAAATCACTACTGTGCTTAATCATATCATGATCCCTTCTCAAAGTTCACCTTCTCAGTGTGGGCTATAGGGGCTTGGTGTGTTTTCTTAGATGCTTTGAGCAATAGATTGGGGTCAAGGGGGCCTTTGTGATGCTTTGTATCAGAGGAAAACTTTGCAGATGTTTTTTGGTGTTACCTGTAGAGAAGGTGTGCTTCTACACATGCCTTCAGCAGCCAGCCTCCCCATTGTGATGCGGAGCTCCTCTTGTGATGTCAGCGGCCGCATCCCGGCGCTGTCACGGCAAAGTTGCTGTGCCCAGGCACGGGAGGCCTCAGTGTGCAGAGCAGCTCTCTGGCACGCTCACTGCAGGCGGGAGCTGCTGATCGACGAGGTCTGTGCCAGCGGGCTGCACCCTGACAGCGCTCTGAGTTTTTCTCTGTGCCCACAGGTGCTGTGTGGTGCAGACCTGAGCAGCACTGCTGCAGCCATGGACAGAGTGTGTGCTGCTGCAGTTTGCACGGCTTTTTCCGTGGCCTATTCGGGCTACTTCTTCACCCACCTGGCACGTAAGTAGAGGTGTTTGTTGGGTGCGGCATATGGAAACCAAAATGCCGTGAAGAGGCCTTTGCTTGGGTAAAGCTGCTGCCACCAGCCTCAGCTGAGCAGGGGGTGTCTCTGGGCAGCGGGGCGTGGGCTGCATTTGCAAGGGAGCCTGCAGGGCTTCTGCTCCCCCGTGCCACGGCACGGCCTGTGGCAGTGGAGTCTGGAATCTCCTCAGTTTGCTGGCTCAAGCAAGACAACTTCCAAGACAGGAAGACTGGGAGAGCATGGCAAGGGTCCTTATAAAACTGTCTCCTGCTCTCCAGGCCTGGGGAGAAGCATCTTCTTGTCCACATGCCCTCAATCCAGGATGTGTCTGTGGAACTTGACACTTCCTGTGTGCTAAAGAGCCCTTCCCTCCGTGATGAAATCACAGAATCAACTTGGAAAAGGCCTCTGAAATCAACATTTCAGAAGAGCTCTTGGATGCTCCTGAGCCCAGCAGCTGTTCCTGTGCTGTGCCACAGGAGATCTGCCACCATAGCTAAGGGGGTTTGGGTGAAGCTCTTCTGTGGAAACGTGTTCAGCAAGCTCATGGCAATTGATGCTTGCCATCTCTTCAAAAAACTGAACTCGAGGAAAGAGAGGATCTGTAGCTCCGGCTGGGTGGGGTGGGGCAGAAGCAGTAACTGTTACAGAACCACCTAGATTTTCTCAGGTTTTGGTGGGATGAGTGGCCAAAGAGGACAAAAGGTAGACACAAGGCAGTACTTTGTGCTCTTGTCTTGCTTGCTGTGTGACACAAGGCTTGCTGCTGGAGGGAAGCAGTCAAAGCACAATGCTCTGTCTTTGGGTTGACGTTTTGCTGGCCCTGCCCAGTGCGGGCAGCTTTCTCACGGCATCCGCTCCTTTTTCCCTTGTGTGTTGCAGGTCACATCGCCCGTGCCTGGAGAGAATCCGCTCCTTGGGTGAGTGGGAAAGGAGCCTTTGGCCTTGGTAGCGTTGCACAGTTGTGGAGCAAGGCGTGAGCTGGGCGGGCTGCAGTCCAGGGCCAGCCTGGTTGGATGAGTGAAAGTACAGTCCAGGCTCTTTGCAGCAGCAGCAACAGTATCTGCAGGATCCCTGGCTGTTTCCTGCAGTTCCACTTC
>JAREIS010002174.1:0-14868 GCA_030060385.1 Muscicapa striata striata | reverse complement strand
GAACAGCCCTGGAACGGGCCGGGCCCGAGGCGGGATTGGCCTGGAAACACAAACAAAGTTCTCCGCAGCTCCCGGCACGCCTTTCCCAGCCCTGCGAGTTCACTGGCTCCGGCTCAGCGGGAAGCCCTGGAGCCTCACTTCTCCTACCCCCTAATTAGGAGCATCAGTGCATGGCTTTGATTTCCCCAAAATGGGAAAACTGCCCCAAACCCCTGTGCAGAGGGAGGGAGATTTCTGTGTGTTAATGACACTGCACGTATCAGTGTGCACGAGTTCTCTCTGAGTACAACAGCTCTTGTGCTTGTGGCCGTGTGTGCGTTGGTGGAGACTGTGCGTGGGTGGGTGTCTGTGCAGCACGGATGTGCTGGTGTGCGCCGGTGTCTTTGGAGGGCAGTTTGTTCTCTAAATAAATTTCATAGTCAAGTCTAAAGCTTTGATTTATACCGACCTTTTAAATCCAACATGTCAAACAAGAGATTTTCAAATGCACTATGGAACAGCTGGCATTATCATGTGCATCCAGTGCTGCTCTCGCCCCATCCCATGGAAACTGCTGCCATCAAGGCGAGAGGCTGTGCCAGGTGCAAACCTCTCTAGAACTGTAATGCTCCCTGAGCCAGTTCCCTTGTGCCAGCAGTGGTGGGCAACTGCCTTAGGGTGAAGCATGTGGGGCAGCACTGGGGTGAAAATAGCCATGAAGAATAGAACTGCCTGCTAATATGCATTCTCCATCAGACTTGGCACAGGCCAGGTGGGGCTGTTGAAGGGTGAGTGGGCCTTACTGACCACCCCTTGGCTCTCCAGCTCACGGATCATCTTGTGGATGGGGATCACGGCATCTTGATTCGTCCGACACTGCCAGTGGTGCACTGTCAAGGTGGCCATTGGTACCTGTTGCTCTGTCACCTTCAGGAGTCCCACTGCAGATGGATTTTCTGACAGTCCAGGTGAAGTGTTCAACTGCTCAGTGCCCTCTGCCTCTACAGCAGCTATTCCAAAAGCCCACCTGAGTCCCTTTGGGTCTTTGTAGTAGCTGTTCCAGAGGAAGTCTTTGCCCAAAATACATGGAGCCTCTGGGCCAGTCACAGTTGGATGTTTCTGCCACTCCTTGCCAGTCAGGCTCACTTTGGCTTCCAACAGAGTCAATTCCTACAATTCCCCTGTCATCCCAGCAGTGGAAACAGGTTCTGCCACCATGTCCCGATGGCATTAGGGTACACTGCACACCAATATCAACTAATGCCTCTATTTCTATGGCTCTGATGAGCCAGGCCATCAGATTCATCGTCTAAAAGACCCAGTTTTCCTGTGCCTCTCCCTGTCTAGGGCCCCTCTAGCCCTGGTTATTATTTCCTTCCTGGGTATACATACTAGAGGTTCCTTCAAGGGGATTTGATGGATCATCTTCCCTTCTGTAATACACAGCACCTTGGTTATGGGAGGCTGAGGCTCCTTCACTTTAGTGGAACTCCCTGAGTTGATGCACTCGTGCTGCCAGGACAGAAGTGGGCTTCCCATCCCACCTTCTCATCTCTTCCCCATGGTCATGCAGACAGAACCACAGGTCAGCCTGTGGGGTGCATCCTCTCTCCCTAGCTGGGGGATGTTGGGCTCTGACTTTGGGGCCTGTGACTTTCACAGGTGCCATATGGGAACTGTTCCTCCTCACCTCCTCCCTCATCTCCTCTTGGAGGCTCTTAATCCCAGCAGAGACATGAGCCTGCATCGGGCCATTGATCGTACTCTCATAGTTCCTCAGCTTATTGGCGACAGCACCCACTGTCTCTCAGCTGTTATCAGCATTAATCACTGCAATAAAAGTGGTACATTGAGATGGCCCCAGGGTTGCCAGATTCCACAACATCTGCCCTGTGCACCTGACCTTGTCAGGGTCATTGTCATGCTGTCCATCCCTCCCAAAGAGTACCTCCAATACTGCCACTTCTCTCAGCTGCTGGATCCCTTCCTCAAGGGTCTTCCAGCACATTCTATGATGGTGCTCCTGCATTCTCTCTCTGTGGACAAACCTCTCTCTCACACTCATTAAAAGCCGTTTCCAGAGGGAAAGGGGGCCTGGCTTCCTTACAAATACCTGATCCACACCTGAGTCCTGGGTTAAAGGTCCCAAATTTCTTGCCTCAGTAACATCCAGTTGCACACCTGTACCCATAAGGTTCCAGACCCGAAGTAACCAAGTTGTAAAAGCCTCACTGCACTGTCGTGCAATGTCTTTTTGCAGATTACAAAGATTTTCATAAGACAGGGACTCAGTGACAATCTCAACCTCTGGTTCTCCTGCTGTTTGTGAGGGCCCTCCTTGCTGATCCTTATTATCCAGGGGCTTTGTTTTCATCTTAAAATTTTTACTTTCCACAGGGGCAACTGCTGCTGGCTGTGAGTGCCCTTGCAGTTCAGTTGGAACCTGACAGATGTAATGTTTGTGGAATTCACTGCAGCACCATCAGACTCTCCCTTTCTAGGGCAGGGGGAGGGTTTCTCACCAGCTGGGGAAAGGTACTCCTTCAGTATCTGGCCTATCTCCTTCACTAGAACCCCCACCCACTCTGGGTGCTTCCTTTCTGAGGTGGGCTGTGGGGCAGGGTCAGGCTCTGGGGCAGCATCCCTAGTCTCTGGGGTAGGTATCAGAGGGGTTATCCAAGCCAATATTCCCTTATCTCTGAATGTGAAATAGAATAGGTTGAACAGGCATATCAGCAACACCAGCCACTGTATGATATCATTAGCATTTAGAGGAGATTGGAACCCTTCAAAAAGTGGTGGGGTGGACCCAAAAACTGGGTTAAGGTTTGGGAGAAAATTGCCCCTCCTGTCACTTCCTCACAGTAAGTACCATTACTAAAGTAACCCCAAAAACATAGATAAAGTGTGATAGCTCTGAATCCATGTACCCATCTTCCAGAGGGAGTTAAAAATCCATGAATTCCTCACCTTATCAACCCACAAAATGAACTGGATAACAGCTACAGTAGCCTTAGTTATAGGACCCATGTTTAGATAAGGGGCTGCAAATGGGAGAGACTTAGCTGTGACCATGTGCAACCCGAACCAGGGTAAGCTAGACCACATGGTGCCACCTAACACAAAAACTTAGATCCCTCAAGAACTGTTATTCCTTTTCACCCTTTCCTCACTATGCCCTCAGGTGCCACCGTTGGGCACCAAAATCTCTCCTGGTTTGAAAAAAAGACAGGTGTGTGCTAGGAAAGCAAGGCCTTCCCTTGAAATGGAGAAAGTAAATCCTTCCCTCTGAATTATTTTATTTTTGAAATTAAGCAGCTCTCAAGCAAAGATATGGGGATAGGAACAACAGTTCTTTACTAGTATCACACTAGTATAACAAGGCAAACAAAACAACCACTATGGAATTCACAACAGACAGAGCAGTAACCCAGTTCCAGTCCTTCTCGGCCTCAGGCACTTTTCCCCTGTGGTGCAGTTCCTGTCACAGTGTGCAGGGAGCTCTGGCAGATTCCCGGTGCACAGGGCAGATGCGACGATCCTGCGCAGCTGCAGGGGTGCTGGGGGTGATGGTGGCTGTGTCCCAGATGGGAAGGGGATGGAGGAGAGGCAGACACTCGGCAAACAGCAAGCTGAAGCGGGAGGGCATCCAAGCAGGGGTGAGGGGCCCAAAACAGAGAGGCAGCTCCCGGCTTTGGGATGGATGGAGGGGGGGTGGGTAACAATGACCTTTTTCCTCCAAAGCCAAAAACGAGTGAGAGCCAGCAACTGCCCCCACCCTCCTTTACCTGTTTCTAATCTCATGGTGTTCCCCCTTTCCTCCCCCCCCCTACCCTCCAAGAGAAATTCCCAAAAACAGGGAGGCCCTCCAGTGCTAGTACCTAACCATCAGTGCTTTTTAGCATTTCAATGGGGAAAAAATTCCAGAGGCAGAGAGGAAAGGAAAAACCAGCCCCCAGCAGATGCTTATCCAACTCTTCACTGATTTGAGGTTTATCAGCTGCTGCAGACACTGGGATGATGGTGAAATGTTTTAGTGCTTGGTAATAATTTAATTTCATGTGTTATTAATTATATCTCTTGTTGGAATTGTTTGGGACTTTTGTATCTGAATTATCCCTGATTGCTGTTTTTGGTTTTACTCTATTGTTTTGTTTTGATATTTCCTTCATGTTCATGGCAAGAGTCATGCATGCTCTTTTTAAAACAAAGAATTAGCTTCTAAATATTTATATATTTACATTTTAAAAATTGCAATATTTATTTTTAAAAAAAAAGTAACACTCCTCAAATGAATGTACAATGACAAAGTCTAATTAATTCATTAACTTAAGGAGAAGGTATGCATGTATTTTTACCATCAATAAGTTCAAAGTAATCACCTGTTTATTCAGCCAAACATCAATTGCCTCCAAGAAAATGAGGCCCAATGAGGAGATAAAGAAACTAATCATCATGCAGCCTTTTGGTCAGAACCAAAACAGAAGTAGGACTGCCAAGACATAGCTGTGTCTGGAAATTTAGAGGCAAATTGCCAACAAAAGCCTTAGGGCATCATCATGGTATAATGCTCCTACTAACCTTCTTCAGTTATTCCCTGTTCCAGGATCCACGAGCTCATTCACTGATGTCAAAGATCAACATTTCCAGCTAATGGACTATTTGGACTTTAAAACAATGGTCATTTATTTCCATTTCCCCAGGAGACATTGGACGTTATTCTTTTGCTTTCTAATGCTGTGAAACCTTGTGTCAATCACATGATAGAATTTGCTAAGTTTTGTTGATTGTAATTGGTTTTTTATGTATCTTATCCCATATCTAATAGATAACCAGTGATAACCTCAATGAGATAACACCCTCACGAGAGTGAGCTAAGTAACTTGCTTGTTCCAATGTGAAAACAATCTTAAGCCTGAAAACAATTAACACAGCAAGCTATTCTTGTAAGAGAACCCTTTGCACCTGCAATAAACAAGAAATCTGTCTCATGAGAATCTGTGAACAAAATATATAAACTAACCAAGTACAGAGAAATTTGATTGGCAAGTAAAATACCTTTTACTAACCAATGGAGTAATTGGCATGAAAACTATTAACCAGAGTTACACACGAGGTCTGTAAAAACTGTACAAATTAAGTTGTGTGAATAAAAAATCGGCTTTTCCTGCATGAAGAAAATGGAGTCATGGCTGTTTTATTACAGCAGTTGTAACTTGTCACTTCTAAACACTGAGCCTGTCATTAATAGTTCTCACCCAACAGCTCCTCAGGCATGAATGCTGCAGCTCCAGTGAGAAACCTCATCCCAAATTAGATGTATGCTGTCTTCTGCCACCCTGTTTGCAATGTGCCCTCGCAGATGGGTGTCACAGAGCGTTTTTACCCTTTTAATAAAAAAAAAGGGCAGTTGTTGCAGTGCAAGCTGCTTGCAATAGGCGCTGCCTTGGAAAGCCGGCTCGGTACCATGGGCCCGCCCCGGGTGGATTTAACCCGGTCGGATTCCACCTGGGCTGCAGCATGGGATTGGCCAAAGGAGCTGGGCAGCACCAAGACCTCAAGCAATGATATGCTCAGGCATGAGGATTCTGGACCCCCAATAAAAGGGAGCCTCCAGGAATAAACTGTCACTGTTGTGCACACAAGGTGAGCAGTGTGTCCTGTCTGTCTGCAGCTCTGCCTCCACCACGAGGTCTCCAGTCAAGCAGTTACAGAGTGGGACCCCTCCCAATGCAATTTGGGGGTCCCAGTTCCCTTTGTTCCCCCCACTCTTCCCCCCTTGCCCCCCAATCCACCACCCCTGTCCCACATGATTCGTTTTGGGGATTCCAGGCTGTGTTGCGTTGATGTCGCCAGAAATGTGTATTCTATCACCATCTGTTAAAACCAGGTGGGGCAGTGATTCCTTATCTCCGTGGCACACATTATCTGCTATTGGGCCATCTTTAAGACAAGATGGGGCAATCACCTTTATCTTTTCCACAACCCATCCTCCCTCCAAGAAGATATAATTCGCTGATGGCCCATAAAGTCCCATTGTATGACTGATAAAATTCCATCATCCCACTGAGAGGTGTTCCAGCCAGGGGGAGGAACCAAGCCTTTCCTACCTAGATAAAACGGAGCTGTTGGACAGCAAGTTACCCTTGTTTCCACTGGATTCCAGAGGAGAAGCCCGACCTTTTCTACATCATCCCTGGACTTTTGGAGGAAGGCTGGACCCTTCTACAGGAGCACTGCTTCAGCTGAACCACACCTGCCACTGCAGGGGGCTGTAGCCACCATTTGATGGGACTGCTACCAACACCCTGACTGACTGACGGGGTGTCAGGTTGTGTTCTGACTCTGTCAGGGTTGGGATTGTTTTTGTAATACTGTATTTCTATTTTAATCTTCCCAGTAAAGAACTGTTCTTCCTAATTCCCATTCCTTTGCCTGAGAGCCCCTTAATTTTAAATTTATAATAATTTGTAGAGAGGGGGTTTACATTCCCCATTTCAAAGAGAAGCTTCTGCCTTTATTGGCAGATATCTGTCCTTAAAACCAGGACGGATGGGATGGGATGGGATGGGATGGGATGGGATGGGATGGGATGGGATGGGATGGGATGGGATGGGATGGGATGGGATGGCATTGGGCCAAGCTGGCTCTGAGCACCATCCCCACGGCCCAGCTCTGCCACTCACCATCCTGCAGTGGCTGCAATTGCTCCGGCTCTTGAGGCTGCTGTGCTGGGGCAGCTGCAGGGCCTTTCTTCTTTTTTCCCCGAAGCGTCTTGAACAGGCTGAACACTCTGCCTGCCATCCCGCTGCCTGACCTCGAGGGCACCTTCGAGACAGATCCCTCAGAAAGGTCCGAGTCAGTGTCACAGTCGGCCTTGAAGGCGCCAGTGATGGAGAAGCCTCAGGAAGGCTGCAGGACAGCAAGTCCTGTGCTCTGCTCTCGAGGGCTCCTGCCTCAATGACAGGAAACTCCTCGTGAGTGATTGAGGTCACCGAGTCCCACGGCCTGGCCACCAGGGCACCGGCCGCAGGGGTGGCAGATGAATGGGAAGAGCTCCGAGTCACCGAGTGGCGCAGTCTGGCCGCGAGGCCAGCGCAGGAGGAGCGCTTGGGAAAGCTCCGGGTCAGCACGAACGAGCTGCTCTGTGGGGTCTGGTCACAGCACCGCTCTCTGCGTCCTGTCCTGTGGGAGCACCGAGCACTCTGGCGTGGCCGCCTCACCGCCAGCACCTATGTCACAGCGTGTCACCAAGGGCTGCTTGAACACCCTGTTCCACTCGGTTCCACGGTGACCGTGCTCCGCTGTGTCACCAAGGGCTGCTTGGACACCCTGTTCCACTCGGTTCCATGGTCACCATGCTCTGCCGTGTCACAAAGGGCCCTTGGACACGCTGCCACGGGCCCTGGGGCCGCCCCCAGCCCACCCAAAGTGCCCAGGTGTCTAAGACAGCCCGGGACACACCCAGACCGGCCAAGTGCTCAGGGAAGGACTCTCCACGGTGCCTGGCCCCTGCAGCCTGCTCGCTGCTGGCCCTGGAGCAGAGCAGCTTCCAGCCAGCAAGAGGCAAATGCGTCTTGCCAAGAGTTAAAAACACACCAGATAGGGAAGATGGCATTAGTGTGTACAATAAAGGCCTTTGAATTCACAGCTCTCCAAAAGAGCTTTGGGGCTCTCAGCTGGGCTGAGATGGTCTGGCTCACACCTGTGCTCAAAGGGGGGGAACACACCCTGCTGCAGGTGCTTGGGTTGGTCTCTGCAGGCCCAGGCAGATGCCAAAGCTGCTCTTCACAACCTTCTCCCTTCCCACACCCCTCTGCTAAGGGCAAGGAGCCTCAAGGAGGCCCTGAAAGGAGCGCAGGGAACTAAAGGGAGACAGCTGCACCTACATCACTGGGGCTCCTGGGGAAGCACTGTCCTGGAGAAGCAAGCCTCTCTTCCAAAGGCATTTCCCCAAATTTGTATGTTTCCTGGGGAACACCAACACACACTTAGGACACCCTGGCAAGGCTGAATTACTTCTGGTCCTTGCAGCACAGGCACTCCAGCTCGAGCTCATCTTCCTTCCCCCAAGTGTGTGTTTCCACGTGTCGCTCCAGGCACGCAGCCCCGAGCCCCCTACAGACACGAGCTGCCCGCTGCCTCTCCATGTGCCTCAACTCCTGCCTGTGGTCTCAGCAGCCAAACCAGGCTGTTGCCAGCCAGAGAGCAGAGCCCTGTCCCTGCAGTCTGTCCCTGCTCTCGCTCGGCAGCTGCCTGGACATAACCCACAGGGCACTGTGCCCGTGTTTGCTCAAGTGCAGACACTGCAGGACCTGAAAGGCACAGGGCAGTGACAGGGACCCGGCTGGCAGGAGCGCAGAACCGCCCGGGGCCGGGCCCAGCAGCAGCACCGGGCGCGCACCGTGCCGGGCGGCTGCGGCTCCCAGAGGCCAGAGAGCTGGGAGGCAGCTCAGCCAGGCAGCGCTGGCCCTCAGGCTCAGCTCCACCAGGAACGCCAGCGCCGGCAGATCCCAGCGCGGCTGCCCCCGATGAGCAGCTGAGCAGGTGCGTGGCGATGCCGGAACACAAGGGGCTCGAGCCACGGCGCATCTGCCTGGCAGGGGGAGAAAGGCACCAAGGCCCTGAGCCGGGCGGGCAAACCCCTGCCAGGACTGACTCACAGAGGTGTGATCTGTGCCCAGCACCCTGCCAGGGGACGTGGGCCCTTGGGGAGGCGGCTGCTCCTGGGAGCCCTCCTCTCCCAGCCTTTTCCAGTCTGCTCGGCCGTCCCTCGGTGCCAAGGCCCTCTGGCCACAACCACGGGGACTGTGTGGGGCACTCTGGGCACAGGGCACCAATGCTGGCAGCGGGGAGAAGGGGGTCTCACCTGGCCAGCAGCCCCACTGCACAGTGCTGGGTGTCAGCACAGAGCAGGGTGTCCCAGACCCGCCTGCCCTCCAGAGCCACCAGCTTCTTGTCACAGTCCTGCAGCTGAGTGGGGCCGGGTGACAGAGCCCTGGTAAATGTCCCTCACCACGGCTGGCACCTGGAGGGGGCACGGGAGGACTTGGAGTGCTGTCCATGGGAGTGACTTCCCCAGCTTCCCCCAAGAAGCTCTTGCCTTCCCCCCGCACTGTGCTGGCCTCAAGGGCTGAGGGGGCACAGCAGACGTGGCTTGAGGGGCCACACGATCGTGGGAGGCCTTCAGCCCTGGCCCAGGGGCTGAGCTGCTGCTGGGACAAATCCAGAGCGGGAGCAGGAATGGCAGTCCAGTGGGTGTGGGGTCAGTGTCTGAGATGCCCGTGTGAGGCTGTTTGTGCTGGCCATGCCCTCAGCCCGGGCCGTGCCAGCCTTCGCCCTGCCCTCAGCCGCTGCCCTGGCAGAGTTTGCTGCGCGTGCAGAGGACGCTGTGCTGGCACCAGGCTCTGCCTGCAGCTCGCTCGGCCTGCAGTCGGGCTGGGCTGTGCCCTGGGTCGCTGTGGCCGTGCTCTTTCTGCGCCCAACGCGCAGGAACCCCCGCAGCAGCTGCAGCAGCAGGAGGGGCGGGCAGGGAGGGACGCTCCATGGAGTGCTCCAGGCGCGGCGCTGGGCCCAGCAGGGACAGCAGCCCCGGCCCAGGTGGGGATGGCCGCAGGGACCTGCACAGCTCTGCGGGAGCGGCCACGGGCGGGGCCCTGCTCCTGTGCCCGGTCCTTCCCTGCATCGGGCACGGAGCGAGCGCAGCCAGAGCTGAGGGGCCGCGGGAGAGGCCGGAGAACGAGCCCAGCCCTGCGCTGCCCGGGCAGGGACAGCCCTGGATGGACAGGGAACAGAGCACGGCCACTGGGGGGGCAGCCCTGGGCCCTGCTCCGTCCTGTGCGTGGGCATGTGCACAGGGATGGGATGGGATGGGATGGGATGGGATGGGATGGGATGGGATGGGATGGGATGGGATGGGATGGGATGGGATGGGATGGGATGGGATGGGATGGGATGGGGATGGGATGGGATGGGATGGGATGGGATGGGGGATGGGACAGGGCCAAGCCAAGGCTGCGAGCACCAGCCCTGCTGTCTTGGCTGCCTGCTCTGCTCCATGATGGATTTCTGCCCTGCCCAGGCCCAGCTGAGGTGGTTCCAGGGCCAGCAGGAGCTCTCAGGGTATGTATTGGCCACTGACCTGGTCCCCAACGGGGACTGGATCCACCAGCTCCTGGTGCTGCTGGGAACCCCAACCCCCCAGTGAGGGGTCACCTCCAGCTGCCAGGTGGAGCACAACAGCCTGGAGCACCACCTGAACTGGCACTGGGGCACGGCCTGGACCCCATAGTGCAGGGGAGTGGGGGAGGCACTGGGGAGGCTGGGAGAGAGATTCTGGTGTGCTAGGAGTAAATGGGAGTGAGTTTGAGAGAGCCTGGTTCAAACTGGGAGAGGGGTTCTGGGGTCTGGAAGAGCTGAGAAGGGGTTGTATGGATGTTGGAGAGAGTGGGATGGCGTTCCAGGGTCCTGGTGGGCACTTGGAGGGAGTTTGGGGGTGCTGGGTGTAACTGGGAAGGATTTGAGTGAGCCTGGAGGGGACAGAAAAAGATCAGGGATTGGAAAGCAGGGTTGGAATGAGTTTGGTTGTGCTGGGAAGATACTGGGAAGATCTTGGCGAGTCCTGGTGGTGCTGGGAACCGACTGGGAGAGGGTTTAGGGGTCCTGGGGTGGTGGGGGAGTGGGGAGGGGGTTATGGGATCCTGAGAGGGAAGGAGGGGCTTTGGTGGGTCTTGGGCATGAATGGGAGGGGCTTGGAACGTCTGTGAGATGTTTTGGAGAGTCCTGCCCTGTTGACTCCTACAGGTGCTGCTGGACGCTGCCCGCAGCAAGGTGCTGATGATGTTGGTTTTGTTTCCCTGGGGCTCTGCTTCTACCTGAGCAAGAAGGTGAGGGGGTTCCAGAGCGTGTCTGCTTCCCTGGGGCCCCCAGCTACAGGAGAGATCCCGCCCCGAGCACCGAACGGGAACAACAGACCCAGCCTGGGCACAGGGAGGGAATTTATTACCAACCAAATCACAGCAGCACGAGAAGAAGAGAGAGAACAAAATCAGAGCAGGACAAGGAGAAAGGAGAGAAATCTACACAACCCCTTCCCCCCACCCAACAGGGATCACCAGGGCTCTGCCCAACGGGGGTCACTGGGGGTCATCCAGCACCGATCCTCCAATGGGGGATGGAGCTGGAGCAGAGCACGAAGCTCTTCCCTTAGTGGAGCCTCCGTTGGTGTTTGGTCAATGTTGAGCTCTGTGAGAAGCTCTTCCCACACTCAGGACACTCGTAGAGCCTCTCCCCAGTGTGGATGCGCCGGTGGGCAGTGAGGGTGGAGTTTTGCTTGAATCCCTTCCCGCACTCGGGGCAGCGGAAGGGCCTCTCCTCTGTGTGAATCCGCTCATGTAGGAGGAGATTGGAGCTGCTCTGAAACCTCTTCCCACACACAGAACACTCGTAGGGCCTCTCCCCAGTGTGGATGCGCTGGTGTTGTCTCAGGGTAAAGTTCTGCCCAAAGCTCTTCCCACATTCCAAGCAGGTGTAGGGCCGCTCCCTTGTGTGAACCACCTGGTGCCGCATAAGGAGAGAGATGTCTCTGAATCCCTTCCCACATTTCCCACACTCATAGGGCTTTTCACCAGTGTGGGCCATGTGGTGCCGGATCAGCTTGGAGCTGGAGCTGAAACCCTTCCCACATTCCAAGCACTTGTGGGGCTTCTCCTCCATGAGGCTTCTCCACCAGCTCTGAGCTCTGCCTGCATCTCCGGCCGCCTTCCCGGCTCAGGGAGGGTCTTTCCTCCTCGCAGCTCCCTGGGCTGGGTTTGCAGTCTGTCTCTGTGAGGGGTCTCTGGGACTTTTTCTTATTCTCCATCCCCTTACAACTTAGGAATGAAAAAGCTGGTTCTGGAGGAAAAAACAACAAGAGAGCTCCATGGATTAGGAATTCCCCCTTGCCCAAGTTCGTCTCAGGAAAGCACTTGACATGTTCTATGTGTAAGAACCTCTAAAACACCCAGATCCTAACTGAAAATTCTCCAAATCTTCAAGATAGAAAAAAAATCCCACTGCAAACAGCACAATTAAGCAATAAACCCCCTCCAAAATACAAAGATTCAGGCCCTGAAAAAAACCGAAGCACAAACATTTTACCCAATCAATTTCCAAAACACCAAGATTCACCTCTGTGAAAATCGTGGATCCCCCTCTCCGGTCACCTGCTGCATGTGAGGGGGGAAACGCTCCTGGGGCTGGGAAGAGGCTGCAGATACAGGGAGGGGTGGAACCTTGCGCTGCTTCCCGTTTTTGCTCCTCCTCCTCCTCTGTCCCTACTCTCCCTCACACTCCTCTTCCTCCTACTATTCCTACTCCCCCTGCACAATCCCACCTTCTGCATGTGGGAAGTTCAACACTCCTGGGGCTGGGGGGGACACTGCAGACTCAGGGAGGACAGGAACCTTGTGCTGGTTCCTGTTTCTGCTGCACCTCCCCTTGTGTCCCTACTCTTCCTCACACTCCTCTTCCACCTACTATTTACCTCTTCCTTCTGCACAATCCCACCTTCTCCCCCCATGTGCATAATTTCACCATTTTGTTCCCCAACCCTGCTTCTCCTTCCCATCTCCTGCTGCCCCAAGGCCCAGCAGCCCCTGCTGGCTCCCTCTTCTCCCCAAACCCACAGCATCCCAGCGCAGGGGCAGGGATGGAGCTGGGGCAGCTCGGGCTGGGGCAGCGCTGGGCTCTCGGCCGCTCCCGCCCGCACTCGGTCCCCACTGCAGCCGCTCCCGCCACGGCAGCGCGGGGGGGCCCGGCCTTGGCAACTGCAGAGACCCCATGGGAAATGGCCCATGGCCTCTGCCCATTCTTCTGTGAATGAAATTACTTTCACAGGACTACTCTGTCTTCTCTGTGCACAGAACCCTCTGGTGATGTGAAGTTTTCCACACACCCTGGGGCTCGGCCGGAATTCCTTCCCCCATCCGGGGCGGGGGCAGCGAGTGGAGCTGAAGGTGCCTCACCCAGTTTGGGGGATCGGCTCCCTTGGGGGGCGGCGGCACCGGGCATGGATTGGGGACCCGAGAGTGACCAGGAGACAGACGAGGGACACATCAGGGGGGCTGGGAAGAGCTGGCAGCCAGAGAGCTCTGAAAATCTCATCAGTGAGTGCAGTGGGATCTTCGGGGACTAAACATGGCAGGGCACCCATGGAGGGGAGAAAGGGAAAGCCAGGAAGGGCTCCCAGCAAAAGGGATGATGATCCCAAAATATCTCTGAAGGGTCCCTTGGGAGCATGTTGAGGAAGTCTGCACATTCTCCCAGAGGTAATCAAGGACATGGACACCCAGGGGGGCAATAAGGGAAATCCAGATGGGATTTAGACAGCAGTATTCAGGGGATAACTGGGAAAGATGAGCTGGTGTGTTTATTCCATCAGTGTTAGAAGATGTGGGGGATGGGTTTGAAATGCAGGAGCTTTTCTTCGCTCCTAATTCTGATTGTAATTTACTGAAAAGGGGTTTGATGGCTAATTTAGGAATACAAATTAATATTGTAAAGGTGATACAGGGTTGTGCCTTTGTCTGGCAGATGTCGGGCAAGGCCTGTGCTGAAGTGAACACAGAAGTGTGGGCAGCTCCAGGAAAATAGGGAAATTAGAAGTGGAGCTTCTCCAAAGTACTTTGAAGCAACCAGGACAAGTGGTGTCTAAAGCAATACCCTATTCCAAGGGAGGGAGGAAGGGCTCACAGCCTCTTATTGAGTCCCTGCTAAAGGCAGGGCTTTTGGAGCCAGGGATCTCTCCCTACAATGCTCCTATCCTGCCACTCAAGAAATCAGATGGAATCCATAGAATGGTGCAGGACCTAAAAATAATAAATAAGATTATTAAACCCAGGCACCTCACAGTCTCAGATCCTCACACCACCTTGAACCAGGTTCCCTCCTCACACTGACACCATTCAGTACTTGATGTCAAAGATGCTTTCTGGGGATGCTCACTCACACAGGATGCTAAACTGTATTTTGCCTTGGAGTGGGAACAAGAGGCAGAAGGGAAAATGGCAAAAACATGGATGCTCCTTCTGCAGGGATGCCTGGAAGCACCAGCCTTATTGGGGCAAGCCTTGCAGAAAATATCACAAGAATTTACCCCACCCCAGGGACTGGGTTAATGCAGGATGTGGATGACTTGCTCCAATCAGGAAGACAAGAAGTTGCAGAAGAAGCCTCTGTGAAATGGCTGAATGTTCAGGCTAAAAAGCATCTTGGAGTATTTGAAACAAAAAAGCAAAAAAGGTAGAGAAAAAGGTTAAATATTTGGGACATATTTTGACTGAAGGTTTCTGGTGTATTGACCCAGAGGAGAACAAAGGAATCTTAGAAGTAATGTTACCCAGCACTAAAATGGAGATGGGACAATTCTGAGGATTAATAGGAATTGCTTCCTCTGGATTGAGGATTTGCTGCTCAAGCCAGATCATTACATTACACTGCATTACCCAGATAGCCTCAATATTGTGGTATGGACACGTGCAACAGAAAAAATTCAGATAATGAAAAAAAGCCAGAATGATTGTTGCCCCAGCCATGTCTATTCCAGACTCAGAAAAGAAATTTGACTTGTATGTGTGTTATAGTACATACTATATTATTGGCTGTTGCAAATATTAAAATGAATGTAAATTGTTGGAAAGCTCTGCTGTATGAATATAGTTCCTTTTGTTTTACTATTAACAAGACTTAAAACTAGTAGTGTGATAAATATATTTTTCTTAGACTATAACAAGGTGATGTAAAAAGCTTTTGTTCATGCAACTAACTCAGAGAATGGTAGAATAGAAAAGATAAAAAGGAAATTCTTCACATTCTTGGATTATAGGACAGCAGACCCTCAGGGAAGGAAAA
>JAREIS010002173.1:0-17631 GCA_030060385.1 Muscicapa striata striata | reverse complement strand
ACTTTCTTAGAGTAAAGATGCCACCAGTTAGAACCCTGGGTACTTTTGAAGAGACAGTATCTTCCTCCTAAATGGTATTAAGAAACTGGGAGGGTGTGGTTTTTTTCAGAGGGAAAATTGCCAATGTTCATATCCAGGGCCCTTGGCCTGAGACTGGGCGTCTGACAGCTCAAATTCGGAAGGGATCAGGATTTCTCCTAGACTAAAGATGCCACCAGTTAGAACCCTGGCTACTTTTGAAGAGACTACTTCCTCTAAATGGTATTAAGAAACTGGGAGGGTGTTGTTTTTTTCAGAGGGAAAATTGCCAGTGTTCATATCCAGGGCCCTTGGCCTGAGACTTGTCGTCTAAAAACTCAAATTCCGAAGGGATCAGGATTTCTCCCAGACTAAAGATGCCACCCCTTAGAACCTTAGCTCCTGTTGCAGATAAAATGTCTTCCTCCAAACTGGTATTAAGCTACTGGGAGGGTGTGGATTTTTTCAGGGGGAAATTGGCCAATGATCATATCCAGGGTAATTGGCCTGAGACTGGGCGTCTGACAGCTAAAATTCGGAATGGATCAGGATTTCTCCCAGACTAAAGATACCAACACTGAGAACCCTGGCTACTATTGGAGAGACCAACACTATCTCTAACCTGGTATAAAGAAACTGGGAGGGTGTGTTTTTTTCAGAGGGAGAAATGGTATGTGTTCTTATCCAAGGACCTTGGCCTGAGATCAGTGTCTGACATCTTAAAATTCAAGGGATTCGGGATTTCTCCCAGACTAAAGATGCCACCAGTTAGAACCCTGGCTACTTTTGAAGAGACCCTGTATCTTCCTCCTAAATGGTATTAAGAAACTGGGAGGGTGCGGTTTTTTTCAGAGGGAAAATTGCCCATGTTCATATCCAGGCCCTTGGCCTGGAGACTGGTCGTCTGAAACCTCAAATTCCAGGAACTCAGGATTTCTCCCAGACTACTGCCACCACTGAGAACCCTGGCTGTTCTGCGGAGTGCCAAAAGCCTCCTCTAAAATGGATATTACAAAAGTGGTGAAGTGATCTTTATTTCACAGAGAAATAGGCCTTCGTTGCAAAAATTCCAGACCTAATGTTTTCTCCATGACTAAAAATGCCAGCAGTTAGAAGCCTGGTTACTTTTGAGAGACCAACACTACCTCCAAACTGGAATTAAGAAACTGGGAGGGTGTGGTTTTTCAGCAGGATATTGGCCAATGTTCATTTCCAGGGACCTTGGCCTGAGATCTGAAAGGGCCTGACAGCTCAAATCTGCCAAGGGATCAGGATTTTCCTAGACTAAAGATGCCACCAGTTAGAACCCTGGCTACTTTTGAAGAAACTGTATGTTCCTCCTAAATGGTATTAAGAAACTGGGAGGCTGTGGTTTTTTCAGAGGGAATATTGCCAATGTTCATATCCAGGGCCCTTGGCCTGAGTCTGGTCGTCTGACACCTCAAATTCCGAAGGGAGCAGGATTTCTCCCAGACTAAAACTGCCACCACTGAGAACCCTGACTGTTCATGGAGTGCCAAAAATTCTCCTCTAAATGGATATTACAAAAGGGGTGAAGTGATCTTTATTTCACAGAGAAATAGGCCCTTCTTTGCATGCAGGGGCATGGTCCTGAGACTGGGCTTAAGGCCCTAAAATTACAAACGTAATGTTTTCTAGCAGACAAAGATGCCAGCAGTTAGAAGCCCAGATATTTTGGAGAGACCAACACTACCTCCAGACTGGTATTAAGAAACTGGGAGGGTGTGGTTTTTTTCAGAGGGAAATTGGCCAATGTTCATATCCAGGGCCCTTGGCTGGAGACTGGGCGTCTGAAAGCTCAAATTCGGAAGGGATCAGGATTTCTCCCAGACTAAAAATGTCACCCCTTAGAACCTTAGGTCCTGTTGCAGATAAAATGTCTTCCTCCAAACTGGTATTAAGAAACTGGGAGGGTGTGATTTTTTCCAGCGCGAAATTGGCCAATGATCGTATCCAGGGTAATTGGTCTGAGACTGGGTGTCTGACAGTTAAAATTCCGAAAGGATCAGGATTTCTCCCAGACTAAAGATGCCACCACCCGGAGTGACCAACACTACCTCCAACCTGGTATAAAGAAACTGGGAGGGTGTGGTTTTTTTCAGAGCGAAAATGGCCAATGTTCTTATCCAGGGACCTTGGCCTGAGATTGGGTGTCTGACATCTAAAATTCCGAAGGGATCAGGATTTCTCCCAGACTAAAGATGCCACCAGTTAGAACCCTGGCTACTTTTGAAGAGACTGTATCTTCCTCCTAAATGGTATTAAGAAACTGGGAGGGTGTCGTTTTTTTCAGAGGGAAAATTGCCCATGTTCATATCCAGGGCCCTTGGCCTGAGACTGGTCGTCTGAAACCTCAAATTCCGAAGGAATCAGGATTTCTCCCAGACTAATACTGCCACCACTGAGAACCCTGGCTGTTCATGGAGTGCCAAAAGCCTCCTCTAAATGGATATTACAAAAGGGGTGAAGTGATCTTTATTTCACAGAGAAATAGGCCCTTCTTTGCATGCAGGGGCATGGTCCTGAGACTGGGCTTCGGCCAGCTAAAATTAAAAACCTAGTGTTTTCTAGCAGACAAAAGATGCCAGCAGTTAGAAGCCCAGATACTTTTGCAGAGACGAAGACTACCTCCAAAGTGGTATTAAGAAACTGGGAGGGTGTGGTTTTTTTCAGCGGGAAAATGGCCCATGTTCGTATCCAGGGTAATTGGCCTGAGACTGGGTGTCTGACAGTAAAAATTCCGAAAGGATCAGGATTTCTCCCAGACTAAAGACGCCACCACTTAGAACCTTAGCTCCTATTGCAGATAAAATGTCTTCCTCCAAACTGGTATTAAGAAACTGGGAGGGCGTGTGTTTTCTTCAGAGCGAAAATGGCCTATGTTCGTGTCCAAGGCAATGGGCCTGGGACTGGTCGTCTGAAATCTAAAATTCCGAAGGGATCAGGATATCTACCAGGCTGAAGATGGGAGAACCCTGAGAAACCTGGCTACTTTGGAGTGACCAACACTACCTCCAAACTGGTATAAAGAAACTGGGAGGGTATGGTTTTTTCAGAGGGAAAATGGCATGTGTTCGTATCCAGGATAATTGGCCTGAGTCTGGCGTCTGACAGCTCAAATTCCGAAGGGATCAGGATTTCTCCTAGACTAAAGATGCCACCAGTTAGAACCCTGGCTACTTTTGAAGAGACTGTATCTTCCTCCTAAATGGTATTAAGAAACTGGGAGGGTGTGGTTTTACACAGAGGGAAAATTGCCAATGTTCATATCCAGGGCCCTTGGCCTGAGACTGGTCGTCTGAAACCTCAAATTCCGAAGGAATCAGGATTTCTCCCAGACTAATACTGCCACCACAGAGAACCCTGGCTGTTCATGGAGTGCCAAAAGCCTCCTCTAAATGGATATTACAAAAGTGGTGAAGTGATCTTTATCTCACAGAGAAATAGGCCCTTCGTTGCATGCAGGGGCATGGTCCTGAGACTGGGATTTGGCGTGCTAAAATTCCAAACCTAATGTTTTCTCGCAGACTAAAAATGCCAGCAGTTAGAAGCCTGGTTACTTCTGGAGAGACCAACACTACCGCCAAACTGGTATTAAGAAACTGGGAGGGTGTGGTTTTTTTCAGAGGGAAAATGGCCCATGTTCGTAGCAAGGGCAATTGGCCTGAGACTGGGTGTCTGACAGTTAAAATTCCGAAAGGATCAGGATTTCTCCCAGACTAAAGATGCCACCCTTTAAACCTTAGCTCCTGTTGCAGGTAAAATGTCTTCCTCTAAATTGGAATTAAGAAACTGGGAGGGTGTGGTTTTTTCAGAGGGAAATTGGCCAATGATTGTATCCAGGGTAATTGGCCTGAGACTGGGCATCTGACAGCTAAAATTCGGAATGGATCAGGATTTCTCCCAGACTAAAGATGCCACCACTGAGAACCCTGGCTAGTATTGGAGTGACCAACACTACCTCCAACCTGGTATAAAGAAACTGGGAGGGTGTGGTTTTTTTCAGAGGGAAAATGGCATGTGCTCTTATCCAGGGACCTTGGCCTGAGACTGGGTGTCTGACATCTAAAATTCCGAAATGATCAGGTTTCCTCCCAGACTAAAGATGCCACCAGTTAGAACCCTGGCTACTTTTGAAGAGAATGTATCTTCCTCCTAAATGGTATTAAGAAACTGGGAGGGTGTGGTTTTTTTCAGAGGGAAAATTGCCCATGTTCATATCCAGGGCCCTTGGCCTGAGACTGGTCGTCTGAAACCTCAAATTCCGAAGGAATCAGGATTTCTCCCAGACTAATGCTGCCACCACAGAGAACCCTGGCTGTTCATGGAGCGCCAAAAGCCTCCTCTAAATGGATATTACAAAAGTGGTGAGGTGATCTTTATTTCACAGAGAAATAGGCCCCTCGTTGCATGCAGGGGCATGGTCCTGAGACTGGGCTTTGGCGTGCGAAAATTCCAGACCTAATGTTTTCTCGCAGACTAAAAATGCCAGCAGTTAGAAGCCTGGTTACTTTTGGAGAGACCAACACTACCTCCAAACTGGAATTAAGAAACTGGGAGGGTGTGGTTTTTTTCAGAGGGAAATTGGCCAATGTTCATTTCCAGGGACCTTGGCCTGAGACTGTGCGTCTGACAGCTCAAATTCCGAAGGGATCAGGATTTCTCCTAGACTAAAGATGCCACCAGTTAGAACCCTGGCTACTTTTGAAGAGACTGTATCTTCCTCCTAAATGGTATTAAGAAACTGGGAGGGTGTGGTTTTTTTCAGAGGGAAAATTGCCCATGTTCATATCCAGGGCTCTTGGCCTGAGACTGGTCGTCTGACAGCTCAAATTCCGAAGGAATCAGGATTTCTCCCTGACTAAAACAGCCACCACTGAGAACCCTGGCTGTTCATGGAGTGCCAAAATTCTCCTCTAAATAAATACTACAAAAGGGGTGAAGTGATCTTTATTTCACAGAGAAATAGGCCCTTCTTTGCATGCAGGGGCATGGTCCTGAGACTGGGCTTCGGTCTGCTAAAATTAAAAACCAATGTTTTCTAGCAGACAAAAGATGCCAGCAGTTAGAAGCCTGGTTACTTTTGGAGAGACGAAGACTACCTCAAAAGTGGTATTAAGAAACTGGGAGGGTGTGGTTTTTTTCAGCGGGAAAATGGCCCATGTTCGTATCCAGGGCAATTGGCCTGGGACTGGGTGTCTGACAGTTAAAATTCCGAAAGGATCAGGATTTCTCCCAGACTAAAGACGCCACCACTTAGAACCTTAGCTCCTATTGCAGATAAAATGTCTTCCTCCAAAGTGGTATTAAGAAACTGGGAGGGTGTGGTTTTCTTCAGAGCGAAAATGGCCTATGTTCGTGTCCAAGGCAATGGGCCTGGGACTGGTCGTCTGAAATCTAAAATTCCGAAGGGATCAGGATATCTACCAGGCTGAAGATGGGGGAACCCTGAGAAACCTGGCTACTTTGGAGCGACCAACACTACCTCCAAACTGGAATTAAGAAACTGGGAGGGTGTGGTTTTTTTCAGAGGGAAAATGGCCCATGTTCGTATCCAGGGCGATTGGCCTGAGACTGGGTGTCTGACAGTTAAAATTCCGAAAGGATCAGGATTTCTCCCAGACTAAAGATGCCACCCCTTAAACCTTAGCTCCTGTTGCAGATAAAATGTCTTCCTCCAAATTGGTATTAAGAAACTGGGAGGGTGTGGTTTTTTCCAGCGGGAAATTGGCCAATGATCGTATCCAGGGCAATTGGCCTGAGACTGGGTGTCTGACAGTTAAAATTCCGAAAGGATCAGGATTTCTCCCAGACTAAAGATGCCACCACAGAGAATCCTGGCTAGTTTTGGAGATACAATGACTTCCTAAAATCCACTTTTAAGAAACTGGGTTGGTGTGGTTTTTTTCCGAGGGAAAATGGCCAGTGTTCTTATCCAGGATAATTGGCCTTGGGACTGGGAGTATGACAGCTGAAATTACGAAGGGATCAGGATTTCTCCCAGATTAAAGACCCCACCACTTAGAATCCTGGCTGCTATTGGAGAGACCTACACTACCTCCAAACTGGTATTAAGAAACTGGGAGGGTGTGGTTTTTTTCAGAGGGAAAATGGCCAATGTTCTTATCCAGGGACCTGGGCCAGAGCCTGGGCGTCTGACAGGTAAAATTCCGAAGGGATCAGGGTGTCTTCTAGACTAAAGATGCCACCAGTTAGAACCCTGGCTGCTTTTGAAGAGACTGTATCTTCCTCCTAAATGGTATTAAGAAACTGGGAGGGTGTGGTTTTTTTCAGAGGGAAAATTGCCCATGTTCATATCCAGGGCCCTTGGCCTGAGACTTCTCGTCTAAAAACTCAAATTCCGAAGGGATCAGGATTTCTCCTAGACTAAAGATGCCACCAGTTAGAACCCTGGCTACTTTTGAAGAGACTGTATCTTCCTCCTAAATGGTATTAAGAAACTGGGAGGGTGTGGTTTTTTTCAGAGGGAAAATTGCCAGTGTTCATATCCAGGGCCCTTGGCCTGAGACTTGTCGTCTAAAAACTCAAATTCCGAAGGGATCATGATTTCTCCCAGACTAAAACTGCCACCACTGAGAACCCTGGCTCTTCATGGAGTGCCAAAAGCCTCCTCTAAATGGATATAACAACAGTGGTGAAGTGATGTTTATCTCACAGAGAAATAGGCCCTTCGTTGCATGCAGGGGCATGGTCCTGAGACTGGGCTTTGGCGTGCTAAAATTCCAAACGTAATGTTTTCTCGCAGACTAAAAATGCCAGCAATTAGAAGCCTGGTTACTTTTGGAGAGACCAACACTACCTCCAAACTGGAATTAAGAAACTGGGAGGGTGTGGTTTTTTTCAGAGGGAAAATGGCCCATGTTCGTATCCAGGGCAATTGGCCTGAGACTGGGTGTCTGACAGTTAAAATTCGGAATGGATCGGGATTTCTCCCAGTCTAAAGACGCCACCACTTATAACCTTAGCTCCTATTGCAGATAAAATGTCTTCCTCCAAACTGGTATTAAGAAACTGGGAGGGTGTGGTTTTTTGCAGCGGGAAATTGGCCAATGATCGTATCCAGGGTAATTGGACTGAGACTGGGCGTCTGACAGCTAAAATTCGGAATGGATCAGGATTTCTCCCAGACTAAAAATGCCACCACTGAGGACCCTGGCTACTATTGGAGTGACTAACACTACCTCCAAACATGTATAAAGAAACTGGGGGTGGGTGTTTTTTTTCCGAGGGAAAATGGCATGTGTTCTTATCCAGGGACCTTGGCCTGAGACTGGGTGTCTGACATCTAAAATTCCGAAATGATCAGGATTTCTCCCAGACTAAAGATGCCACCCCTTAGAATACTGCCTACTTTTGGAGATAAAATGACTTCCTAAAAAGTTCTTTTAAGAAACTGGGAGGGTGTGTTTTTTTTCCGAGGGAAAACGGCCAGTGTTCATATCCAGGATAATTGGCCTGAGACTGGGCGTCTGACAGCTCAAATTCCGAAGGGATCAGGATTTCTCCCAGATTAAAGATCCCACCACTTATAATACTGGCTACTAATGGAGAGTCCAACACTACCTCCAAACTGGAATTAAGAAACTGGGAAGGTGTGGTTTTTTTCAGAGGGTAATTGGCCAATGTTCCTTTCCAGGGACCTTGGCCTGAGACTGGGCGTCTGACAGCTCAAATTCCGAAGGGATCAGGATTTCTCCTAGACTAAAGATGCCACCAGTTAGAACCCTGGCTACTTTTGAAGAGACTGTATCTTCCTCCTAAATGGTATTAAGAACCTGGGAGGGTGTGGTTTTACACAGAGGGAAAATTGCCCATGTTCATATCCAGGGCCCTTGGCCTGAGACTGGTCGTCTGAAACCTCAAATTCCGAATGAATCAGGATTTCTCCCAGACTAATACTGCCACCACTGAGAACCCTGGCTGTTCATGGAGTGCCAAAAGCCTCCTCTAAATGCATATTACAAAAGTGGTGAAGTGATCTTTATTTCACAGAGAAATAGGCCCCTCGTTGCATGCAGGGGCATGGTCCTGAGACTGGGCTTTGCCTGCTAAAATTCCAGACCTAATGTTTTCTCGCAGACAAAAAATGCCAGCAGTTAGAAGCCTGGTTACTTTTGCAGAGACCAACACTACCTCCAAACTGGAATTAAGAAACTGGGAAGGTGTGGTTTTTTTCAGCAGGAAATTGGCCAATGTTCATTTCCAGGGACCTTGGCCTGAGACTGTGCGTCTGACAGCTCAAATTCCGAAGGGATCAGGATTTCTCCTAGACTAAAGATGCCACCAGTTAGAACCCTGGCTGCTTTTGAAGAGACTGTATCTTCCTCCTAAATGGTATTAAGAAATTGGGAGGGTGTGGTTTTATACAGAGGGAAAATTGCCAATGTTCATATCCAGGGCCCTTGGCCTGAGACTGGTCGTCTGAAACCTCAAATTCCGAAGGAATCAGGATTTCTCCCAGACTAATACTGCCACCACAGAGAACCCTGGCTGTTCATGGAGTGCCAAAAGCCTCCTCTAAATGGATATTACAAAAGTGGTGAAGTGATCTTTATTTCACAGAGAAATAGGCCCTTGGTTGCATGCAGGGGCATGGTCCTGAGACTGGGCTTTGGCGTTCTAAAATTCCAAACCTAATGTTTTCTCGCAGACTAAAAATGCCAGCACTTAGAAGCCTGGTTACTTTTGGAGAGACCAACACTACCTCCAAAGTGGTATTAAGAAACTGGGAGGGTGTGGTTTTTTTCAGAGGGAAAAGTTCCCATGTTCATATCCAGGGCAATTGGCCTGAGACTGGGTGTCTGACAGTTAAAATTCGGAATGGATCGGGATTTCTCCCAGTCTAAAGACGCCACCACTTAGAACCTTAGCTCCTATTGCAGATAAAATGTCTTCCTCCAAACTGGTATTAAGAAACTGGGAGGGTGTGGTTTTTTGCAGCGGGAAATTGGCCAATGATCGTATCCAGGGTAATTGGACTGAGACTGGGCGTCTGACAGCTAAAATTCGGAATGGATCAGGATTTCTCCCAGACTAAAAATGCCACCACTGAGGACCCTGGCTACTATTGGAGTGACTAACACTACCTCCAAACATGTATAAAGAAACTGGGGGGGGGTGTTTTTTTTCCGAGGGAAAATGGCATGTGTTCTTATCCAGGGACCTTGGCCTGAGACTGGGTGTCTGACATCTAAAATTCCGAAATGATCAGGATTTCTCCCAGACTAAAGATGCCACCCCTTAGAATACTGCCTACTTTTGGAGATAAAATGACTTCCTAAAAAGTTCTTTTAAGAAACTGGGAGGGTGTGTTTTTTTTCCGAGGGAAAACGGCCAGTGTTCATATCCAGGATAATTGGCCTGAGACTGGGCGTCTGACAGCTCAAATTCGAAGGGATCAGGATTTCTCCCAGATTAAAGATCCCACCACTTATAATACTGGCTACTAATGGAGAGTCCAACACTACCTCCAAACTGGAATTAAGAAACTGGGAAGGTGTGGTTTTTTTCAGAGGGTAATTGGCCAATGTTCCTTTCCAGGGACCTTGGCCTGAGACTGGGCGTCTGACAGCTCAAATTCCGAAGGGATCAGGATTTCTCCTAGACTAAAGATGCCACCAGTTAGAACCCTGTCTACTTTTGAAGAGACTGTATCTTCCTCCTAAATGGTATTAAGAACCTGGGAGGGTGTGGTTTTACACAGAGGGAAAATTGCCCATGTTCATATCCAGGGCCCTTGGCCTGAGACTGGTCGTCTGAAACCTCAAATTCGAATGAATCAGGATTTCTCCCAGACTAATACTGCCACCACTGAGAACCCTGGCTGTTCATGGAGTGCCAAAAGCCTCCTCTAAATGCATATTACAAAAGTGGTGAAGTGATCTTTATTTCACAGAGAAATAGGCCCCTCGTTGCATGCAGGGGCATGGTCCTGAGACTGGGCTTTGGCGTGCGAAAATTCCAGACCTAATGTTTTCTCGCAGACTAAAAATGCCAGCAGTTAGAAGCCTGGTTACTTCTGGAGAGACCAACACTACCTCCAAACTGGAATTAAGAAACTGGGAGGGTGTGGTTTTTTTCAGCAGGATATTGGCCAATGTTCATTTCCAGGGACCTTGGCCTGAGACTGTGCGTCTGACAGCTCAAATTCCGAAGGGATCAGGATTTCTCCTAGACTAAAGATGCCACCAGTTAGAACCCTGGCTGCTTTTGAAGAGACTGTATCTTCCTCCTAAATGGTATTAAGAAATTGGGAGGGTGTGGTTTTATACAGAGGGAAAATTGCCAATGTTCATATCCAGGGCCCTTGGCCTGAGACTGGTCGTCTGAAACCTCAAATTCCGAAGGAATCAGGATTTCTCCCAGACTAATACTGCCACCACAGAGAACCCTGGCTGTTCATGGAGTGCCAAAAGCCTCCTCTAAATGGATATTACAAAAGTGGTGAAGTGATCTTTATTTCACAGAGAAATAGGCCCTTGGTTGCATGCAGGGGCATGGTCCTGAGACTGGGCTTTGGCGTTCTAAAATTCCAAACCTAATGTTTTCTCGCAGACTAAAAATGCCAGCACTTAGAAGCCTGGTTACTTTTGGAGAGACCAACACTACCTCCAAAGTGGTATTAAGAAACTGGGAGGGTGTGGTTTTTTTCAGAGGGAAAAGGTCCCATGTTCATATCCAGGGCAATTGGCCTGAGACTGGGTGTCTGACAGTTAAAATTCCGAAAGGATCAGGATTTCTCCCAGACTAAAGATGCCACCACTTAGAATCCTGGCTACTTTTGGAGATACAATGACTTCCTAAAAACTGCTTTTAAGAAACTGGGTTGGTGCGGTTTTTTTTCCGAGGGAAGATGGCCAGTGTTCATATCCAGGATAATTGGCCTTGGGACTGGGAGTATGACAGCTGAAATTACGAAGGGATCAGGATTTCTCCCAGATTAAAGATCCCACCACTTAGAATCCTGGCTGCTATTGGAGAGACCTACACTACCTCCAAACTGGTATTAAGAAACTGGGAGGGTGTGGTTTTTTTCAGAGGGAAAATGGCCAATGTTCTTATCCAGGGACCTGGGCCAGAGCCTGGGCGTCTGACAGGTAAAATTCCGAAGGGATCAGGGTGTCTTCTAGACTAAAGATGCCACCAGTTAGAACCCTGGCTACTTTTGAAGAGACTGTATCTTCCTCCTAAATGGTATTAAGAAACTGGGAGGGTGTGGTTTTTTTCAGAGGAAAATTGCCCATGTTCATATCCAGGGCCCTTGGCCTGAGACTTGTCGTCTAAAAACTCAAATTCCGAAGGGATCAGGATTTCTCCTAGACTAAAGATGCCACCAGTTAGAACCCTGGCTACTTTTGAAGAGACTGTATCTTCCTCCTAAATGGTATTAAGAAACTGGGAGGGTGTGGTTTTTTTCAGAGGGAAAATTGCCAATGTTCATATCCAGGGCCCTTGGCCTGAGACTGGTCGTCTGAAACCTCAAATTCCGAAGGAATCAGGATTTCTCCCAGACTAATACTGCCACCACAGAGAACCCTGGCTGTTCATGGAGTGCCAAAAGCCTCCTCTAAATGGATATTACAAAAGTGGTGAAGTGATCTTTATTTCACAGAGAAATAGGCCCTTGGTTGCATGCAGGGGCATGGTCCTGAGACTGGGCTTTGGCGTTCTAAAATTCCAAACCTAATGTTTTCTCGCAGACTAAAAATGCCAGCACTTAGAAGCCTGGTTACTTTTGGAGAGACCAACACTACCTCCAAAGTGGTATTAAGAAACTGGGAGGGTGTGGTTTTTTTCAGCGGGAAAATGGCCCATGTTCGTATCCAGGGCAATTGGCCTGAGACTGGGTGTCTGACAGTTAAAATTCCGAAAGGATCAGGATTTCTCCCAGGCTAAAGACGCCACCACTTAGAACCTTAGCTCCTATTGCAGATAAAATGTCTTCCTCCAAAGTGGTATTAAGAAACTGGGAGGGTGTGCGTTTTCTTCAGAGCGAAAATGGCCTATGTTCGTGTCCAAGGCAATGGGCCTGGGACTGGTCGTCTGAAATCTAAAATTCCGAAGGGATCAGGATATCTACCAGGCTGAAGATGGGAGAACCCTGAGAAACCTGGCTACTTTGGAGTGACCAACACTACCTCCAAACTGGTATAAAGAAACTGGGAGGGTATGGTTTTTTTCAGAGGGAAAATGGCATGTGTTCGTATCCAGGATAATTGGCCTGAGTCTGGTGTCTGACAGCTCAAATTCCGAAGGGATCAGGATTTCTCCCAGACTAAAGATGCCACCAGTTAGAACCCTGGCTGCTTTTGAAGAGACTGTATCTTCCTCCTAAATGGTATTAAGAAACTGGGAGGGTGCGGTTTTTTTTCCGAGGGAAAACGGCCAGTGTTCATATCCAGGATAATTGGCCTGAGACTGGGCGTCTGACAGCTCAAATTCCGAAGGGATCAGGATTTCTCCCAGATTAAAGATCCCACCACTTATAATACTGGCTACTAATGGAGAGTCCAACACTACCTCCAAACTGGAATTAAGAAACTGGGAAGGTGTGGTTTTTTTCAGAGGGTAATTGGCCAATGTTCCTTTCCAGGGACCTTGGCTGAGACTGGGCGTCTGACAGCTCAAATTCCGAAGGGATCAGGATTTCTCCTAGACTGAAGATGCCACCAGTTAGAACCCTGGCTACTTTTGAAGAGACTGTATCTTCCTCCTAAATGGTATTAAGAACCTGGGAGGGTGTGGTTTTACACAGAGGGAAAATTGCCCATGTTCATATCCAGGGCCCTTGGCCTGAGACTGGTCGTCTGAAACCTCAAATTCCGAATGAATCAGGATTTCTCCCAGACTAATACTGCCACCACTGAGAACCCTGGCTGTTCATGGAGTGCCAAAAGCCTCCTCTAAATGGATATTACAAAAGTGGTGAAGTGATCTTTATTTCACAGAGAAATAGGCCCCTCGTTGCATGCAGGGGCATGGTCCTGAGACTGGGCTTTGGCGTGCGAAAATTCCAGACCTAATGTTTTCTCGCAGACTAAAAATGCCAGCAGTTAGAAGCCTGGTTACTTCTGGAGAGACCAACACTACCTCCAAACTGGAATTAAGAAACTGGGAGGGTGTGGTTTTTTTCAGCAGGATATTGGCCAATGTTCATTTCCAGGGACCTTGGCCTGAGACTGTGCGTCTGACAGCTCAAATTCCGAAGGGATCAGGATTTCTCCTAGACTAAAGATGCCACCAGTTAGAACCCTGGCTGCTTTTGAAGAGACTGTATCTTCCTCCTAAATGGTATTAAGAAATTGGGAGGGTGTGGTTTTTATACAGAGGAAAATTGCCAATGTTCATATCCAGGGCCCTTGGCCTGAGACTGGTCGTCTGAAACCTCAAATTCCGAAGGAATCAGGATTTCTCCCAGACTAATACTGCCACCACAGAGAACCCTGGCTGTTCATGGAGTGCCAAAAGCCTCCTCTAAATGGATATTACAAAAGTGGTGAAGTGATCTTTATTTCACAGAGAAATAGGCCCTTGGTTGCATGCAGGGGCATGGTCCTGAGACTGGGCTTTGGCGTGCTAAAATTCCAAACCTAATGTTTTCTCGCAGACTAAAAATGCCAGCACTTAGAAGCCTGGTTACTTTTGGAGAGACCAACACTACCTCCAAAGTGGTATTAAGAAACTGGGAGGGTGTGGTTTTTTTCAGAGGGAAAATGTCCCATGTTCATATCCAGGGCAATTGGCCTGAGACTGGGTGTCTGACAGTTAAAATTCCGAAAGGATCAGGATTTCTCCCAGACTAAAGATGCCACCACTTAGAATCCTGGCTACTTTTGGAGATACAATGACTTCCTAAAAACTGCTTTTAAGAAACTGGGTTGGTGCGGTTTTTTTCCGAGGGAAGATGGCCAGTGTTCATATCCAGGATAATTGGCCTTGGGACTGGGAGTATGACAGCTGAAATTACGAAGGGATCAGGATTTCTCCCAGATTAAAGATCCCACCACTTAGAATCCTGGCTGCTATTGGAGAGACCTACACTACCTCCAAACTGGTATTAAGAAACTGGGAGGGTGTGGTTTTTTTCAGAGGGAAAATGGCCAATGTTCTTATCCAGGGACCTGGGCCAGAGCCTGGGCGTCTGACAGGTAAAATTCCGAAGGGATCAGGGTGTCTTCTAGACTAAAGATGCCACCAGTTAGAACCCTGGCTACTTTTGAAGAGACTGTATCTTCCTCCTAAATGGTATTAAGAAACTGGGAGGGTGTGGTTTTTTTCAGAGGGAAAATTGCCAGTGTTCATATCCAGGGCCCTTGGCCTGAGACTGGTCGTCTGAAACCTCAAATTCCGAATGAATCAGGATTTCTCCCAGACTAATACTGCCACCACTGAGAACCCTGGCTGTTCATGGAGTGCCAAAAGCCTCCTCTAAATGGATATTACAAAAGTGGTGAAGTGATCTTTATTTCACAGAGAAATAGGCCCCTCGTTGCATGCAGGGGCATGGTCCTGAGACTGGGCTTTGGCGTGCGAAAATTCCAGACCTAATGTTTTCTCGCAGACTAAAAATGCCAGCAGTTAGAATCCTGGTTACTTCTGGAGAGACCAACACTACCTCCAAACTGGAATTAAGAAACTGGGAGGGTGTGGTTTTTCAGCAGGATATTGGCCAATGTTCATTTCCAGGGACCTTGGCCTGAGACTGTGCGTCTGACAGCTCAAATTCTGAAGGGATCAGGATTTCTCCTAGACTAAAGATGCCACCAGTTAGAACCCTGGCTGCTTTTGAAGAGACTGTATCTTCCTCCTAAATGGTATTAAGAAATTGGGAGGGTGTGGTTTTATACAGAGGAAAATTGCCAATGTTCATATCCAGGGCCCTTGGCCTGAGACTGGTCGTCTGAAACCTCAAATTCCGAAGGAATCAGGATTTCTCCCAGACTAATACTGCCACCACAGAGAACCCTGGCTGTTCATGGAGTGCCAAAAGCCTCCTCTAAATGGATATTACAAAAGTGGTGAAGTGATCTTTATTTCACAGAGAAATAGGCCCTTGGTTGCATGCAGGGGCATGGTCCTGAGACTGGGCTTTGCTCTAAAATTCCAAACCTAATGTTTTCTACAGACTAAAAATGCCAGCACTTAGAAGCCTGGTTACTTTTGAGAGACCAACACTACCTCCAAAGTGGTATTAAGAAACTGGGAGGTGTGGTTTATTTCAGAGGGAAATGTCCCATGTTCATATCCAGGGCAATTGGCCTGAGACAGGGTGTCTGACAGTTAAAAAATTCAAAGGATCAGGATTTCTCCCAGACTAAAGATGCCACCACTTAGAACCTTAGCTCCTGTTGCAGATAAAATGTCTTCCTCCAAACTGGTATTAAGAAACTGGGAGGGTGTGGTTTTGCAGCGGGAAATTGGCCAATGATCGTATCCAGGGTAATTGGACTGAGACTGCCGCCTGACAGCCAAAATTCGAATGGATCAGGATTTCTCCCAGACTAAAGATGCCACTGGAGAACCCTGGCTACTATTGGAGTGACTAACACTACCTCCAAACATGTATAAAGAAACTGGGAGGGTGTGGTTTTTTTCAGAGGGAAAATGGCATGTGTTCTTATCCAGGGACCTTGGCCTGAGACTTGGTGTCTGACATCTAAATTTCCGAAATGATCAGGATTTCTCCTGACTAAAGATGCCACCCCTTAGGAATACTGCCTACTTTTGGAGATCAAATGACTTCCAAAATGTTCTTTTAAGAAACTGGGAGGGTGTGTTTTTCCGAGGGAAAACGGCCAGTGTTCATATCCAGGATAATGGCCTGAGACTGGGCGTCTGACAGTTAAAATTCCGAAGGGATCAAGATTTCTCCCAGATTAAAGATCCCACCACTTATAATACTGGCTACTAATGGAGAGTCCAACACTACCTCCAAACTGGAATTAAGAAACTGGGAGGGTGTGGTTTTTTTCAGAGTGTAATTGGCCAATGTTCCTTTCCAGGGACCTTGGCCTGAGGCTGGGCGTCTGGCAGCTAAAATTCCGAAGGGATCAGGATTTCTCCTAGACTAAAGATGCCACCAGTTGAACCCTGGCTACTTTGAAGAGACTGTATCTTCCTCCTAAATGGTATTAAGAACCTGGGAGGCGGTGGTTTTACTACAGAGGAAAACTGCCAATGTTCATATCCAGGGCCCTTGGCCTGAGACTGGTCGTCTGAAACCTCAAATTCGAAGGATTCAGGATTTCTCCAAGACTAATACTGCCACCACAGAGAACCCTGGCTGTTCATGGAGTGCCAAAATTCTCCTCTAAATGGATACTACAAAAGGGGTGAAGTGATCTTTATTTCACAGAGAAACAGGCCCTTCTTTGCATGCAGGGGCATTGTCCTGAGACTGGGCTTCGGCCAGCTAAAATTAAAAACCTAATGTTTTCTCGCAGACAAAAGATGCCAGCAGTTAGAAGCCCAGATACTTTTGGAGAGACCAACACTACCTCCAAAGTGGTATTAAGAAACTGGGAGGGTGTGGTTTTTTCAGGGATAATGGCCCATGTTCGTATCCAGGCAATTGGCCTGAGACTGGGTGTCTGACAGTTAAAATTCCGATAGGATCAGGATTTCTCCCAGACTAAAGACGCCACCACTTAGAACCTTAGCTCCTATTGCAGATAAAATGTCTTCCTCCAAAGCGGTATTAAGAAACTGGGAGGGCGTGCGTTTTCTTCAGAGCGAAAATGGCCTATGTTCGTGTCCAAGGCAATGGGCCTGGGACTGGTCGTCTGAAATCTAAAATTCCGAAGGGATCAGGATATCTACCAGGCTGAAGATGGGAGAACCCTGAGAAACCTGGCTACTTTGGAGTGACCAACACTACCTCCAAACTGGTATAAAGAAACTGGGAGGGTATGGTTTTTTTCAGAGGAAAATGGCATGTGTTCGTATCCAGGATAATTGGCCTGAGTCTGGCGTCTGACAGCTCAAATTCGAAGGAATCAGGATTTCTCCCAGACTAAAGATGGCCACCAATTTAGAAACCCTGGCTACTTTTGAAGAGACTGTATCTTCCTCCTAAATGGTATTAAGAACCTGGGAGGCTGGTTTTACACAGAGGAAAACTGCCAATGTTCATATCCAGGGCCCTTGGCCTGAGACTGGTCGTCTGAAACCTCAAAATTCCGAAGGATTCAGGATTTCTCAAGACTAATACTGCCACCACTGAGAACCCTGGCTGTTCATGGAGTGCCAAAATTCTCCTCTAAATGGATACTAAAAAAGGGGTGAAGTGATCTTTATTTCACAGAGAAACAGGCCCTTCTTTGCATGCAGGGGCATGGTCCTGAGACTGGGCTTCGGCCTGCTAAAAATTAAAAACCTAATGTTTTCTACTTGAACAAAATATGCCAGCAGTTAGAAGCCCAGATACTTTTGGAGAGACGAAGACTACCTCCAAAGTGGTATTAAGAAACTGGTAGGGTGTGGTTTTTTTTTCAGCGGGAAAATGGCCATGTTCTTATCCAAGGCAATTGGCCTGAGACTGGGTGTATGACAGTTAAAATTCCGAAAGGATCA
>JAREIS010002172.1:0-22430 GCA_030060385.1 Muscicapa striata striata | reverse complement strand
ATCTTTAGTCTGGGAGGAATCCTAATCCATTCCTAATTTGAGCTGTCAGACTTCCAGTCTCAGGACAATTACTCCTGATACGATTTTGGCCATTTTCCTCACTGAAAAAACTACACCTCCCATTTTCTTAATACCAGTTTGAGGTCGTGTTGGTCTCTCCAAAAGTTCCTAGCTTAACTGCTGCCATTTTTAGTCTGCGGAAAACATTCGGTTTTTCCAGCAGGCCGGCTCAGCCTCAGGACTATGCCCCTGCATGCAACGAAGGGCCTATTTCTCTGTGAAAATAAAGATCACCACCCCTTTTAGTATCTATTTAGAAGAGGCTTTTGCACCCATGAACAGCCAGGGTTCTCAGTGGTGGTCTTTACTCTGGATAAACTTGGTTTGGAATTTTAGCAGGTCCAGACGGGCCCATGCCTCATCAACAAGGGCCATTCTGTGAAAATGATTACACCATTTGGTATCCATTTAAAGTAGCCAGGGTTCTAACTGGAAGGCATCTTTAATCTGGGAGAAATCCTGATCCATTCGGAATTTGAGCTGTCAGAAGTACAGTCTCAGGTCAATTGCCCTGGACATTAACACTGGCCATTTTTCCTCTGAAAAAGGCACTCCTCCCAGTTTCTTAATAGCAATTTTGAGGAAGACATTGTCTCTCCAAAAGTAGCCAGGATTCTAAGTGGTGGCATCTTTAGTCTGGGAGAAATCCTGATCCTTTCCGAATTTTAGATGTCAGACACCCAGTCTCAGGCCAAGGTCCCTGGATAAGAACATTGGCAATTTTCTCGCTGGAAAACAAAACACCCTGTGGGTATCTTGATTGTTTGTATCCGATAGACTGCGAGCACGGATAAAACTCATTAAACCTGTGTAAGCTAAAAGTTACTGTAGCATTTATTAAGCGTTAGAAACACAGGGTTTTACAGAGGATTGCTCTTTTGCAGCCCAGAGTAAAACAGCAAGTTAAAGCAGGCGGTAAGAGGGGAGAGAAATAGAGAAACGTGGGAGGAGAGAAAAGCGTGGGAGAAATGTGAGGAGGGAGAAAGGAGGAAATGAGAAAGCAAGAGAGAGGAGGGTAAAAGAAAAAGAGAAAGAGAGTAAGAGAGAGAGAGAGAAAGAGAAAGAGTAAGAGAATAAGAGTAAGAGTAAGAGTAAGAGTAAGAGAGCGATTTCCTGTCTACAATACAATAAATCTTCTTCTACCATGAATATTCTAATTCCTGAAACCAATGAGATACAAAATGCTAATTCTACAATATTTGCATGCAACCTATAGGAGCCATGGTATTAGCATGGCAAGTTGCCTTCCAAACTGGAAAACTAGTTTCTGTACCCTGGGGATGACTCAGAATCTCGGGCCCACCCTGAGATAGAATGCATTGTTTAATCAGTTGAGTGATTGACCTTAGCCGCCACTCCATTGTCTGGTGGCTATTTAGTAACTATGATTTGATATATAGAAAGTGGCTTTCATTTCTGTCATGTCCATGGATCCTATATTCCCAGAATCTGAGCATTTATATTTGTGAGATTTTCAGATTCATCCTTCCCAACATTTCCCTTTCTGTTCAAAAACTAAAATAGTGGAGTGTAACAAGATACAAATGCTACTACAATTATTACTACTAGAATAAACAGACTTATTTTATAGAGTCCTTTTCTTGCAGGTGGAATAGCAATTTGATGCTTCTGTCATCCTTCTAACTTCTGGGCAGTTTTTCATCATATCACTAGGTTTCTTGTAGAAATATTAAGGTCCTTAAGTCACAGCAGCAGGCACTACAGTTATGGTGTTACTCTGTTGTTGAGAATTCAGGTGCAAAGCTGCTAGGATTTCAGTGAGCTTCTGGTCTCGTGCCTTTGCTTGTGCAGCAAATGCAGCAGTTTGTGATTTTTGAGCTGTGAGAACATTTTCACTTCCCCAGAAATTCCCAAATATCCCCAAATTTCCCAATAATCCCCCAAAATCCCCAAAAATCCCCAAAATCCCCAAATTTCCCAAAATCCCCCAAAATCCCCAAAAATCCCCCAAAATCCCCAAAATCCCCAAAAATCCTCAAAATCCCCAAAAATCCCCAAAATCTCCCAAATCCCCCAAAATTCCCCAAAATCCCCAAATCCCCAAAATCCCCAAAAAATCCTCCCAAAATTCCCCCAAATCCCCAAAATCCCCAAAATCCCCAATTTCCCCCAAACCCCCAATCCCCCAACCCCCAATCTGGGCGGCTCTGCTCTGACCCTGCCCCTCCCCCAGGGCTACCCCGCCCCGCTGCCTCAAGGTGAGAAATTCAGGGATCCCCAAAATCTGAAACCCAAATTCCCCTTGAATCAAGGTAATCATTGTGACATGAGGGGGCATCATGGAGCAAAGGGACAATTGTGACACTGCAGTGCCTCATGGAAGCAAGGGTCCATTGTGACACCGCTACCAAAATCAGAAAAAATAAAAGTAAAAGCTTAATACCAAGGAAGCAGTATGAAGCAGCATTCTTTATTCAGCCAGAGGCACAAGAGGGAATAGCTCTACCAAAGGTGTGCATGCTAAATACAGAAAAGTCTCTGCTTACAGACTGTAATTTACATGCATATTCTGTGATTGTCCCAGAATAAACATACATATGATAATCCTTTCCCTGAAATCATCAACATATTTTCCCTCCCCTTCCCAGATATGTTCTTCTGTCCTGGGGGTCTCTTTTGTGGTCCCTGGTGGTTGATGATCCCAGAGTCATGCCTGACTGCCTGGTGAGCTGTTAAAAGTTGGCAAAAACTGGAGCTGTCACTTCCCAATTCTCCTTCTCACACACTGGGCATTGTGCAGTTCCATGGGCCAGTGGGTTTTGAGGAACAAGCATTGTGCATGCTCACCAAGTAGAGATGGTTTTTCATCTGGTAACATCCTACCCCTTGAGGCTCGTGAAGCTTCTCTTCCCCTCAAGCCTCTCTTTCCCTCAAGAGGGAAACGGATCTGAACCTCAGAGAGTGCCGCTGGAAGCTTGCCAAAGAAGCTCTGCTGCCCTTCCCAGCGAAGATCTCTGAGTTCGTCTCTCTGTCTCGGTGAAATTTGTTTTGTTCTCCATCTGGGTCTGACTGGGAAGTGTTTTCTCTTGTGTTTTGCTAATAAATAAGTTTTTTCCACTTTCCCCCTGGGGAGAATTCTTTCTGAGTTCTTTGGGAGGTTTTTCCCCTAATTTGTCCTAAACTTGGACACTGTGTCTGCTGGAATTCAGTCCCCTCCCCATTCCATAGCACCCTGCGTTTCCCTCCTCCAGCTTTCATCTCCAGCATAGCCATGGAGGCTCTTTGGGCTCTTGACTTTTCCTGCAGCCCCCAGGGCCAGCTGAGCTCTGCCCTTGCCACAGCCAGCCCTGCCCAGCACAGGCAATGCACAGCAATTCCTTGTGTGGGCCTGGCCTTGCTGCCAGCCCCGGCAGGAGCTCTGTGGCCCCTCTGTGCCACGCTGGCCCAGCCATGGTGGCACAGCCCCTGTGCAGGCCCAGCCCAGGACAGGAGCATTGCGGGTGGGAATGGCCCCTGTGCCGTGGTGCCACAGCAGCCCTGGGCTCTGTGCCCCATGGCCTCCCTGCTGGGCAGCCTCTGCCAGCTCCTGCACAGCAAGGGCACAGCAGCAGCTGCAGCTCAGACAGGACTCAGCCCAGCCATGGGCAAGGGGCTTGGCCAAGGCAAAAGGAGGCTCCCTGTGTGCCCTGCTCCCCTCTCCCTGAGCTCCTGAGAGCTCTGCAGCCCCTGCTGCCATCCCATCTGCCCAGGCCAGCACAACAGCCCCGGCCTTGGGGCCCTGCAGAGCTGCTCCTGCTCCAGGCCCAGGGCCCATCCCAGAGCTGGGGCAGCCACAAAGCTGTGCCCATTTCTGTTCATTGCTGCTCTGATGAGGATGGATCCTCAGCCACTTGAAGGATGCTGATGAATTTTACAACTCCAGAAGCTCTTCTTTCTTGAGCTCTTCAGTTCAGAAATTTAGTGAAAAAGGCTGATAAACATTCGTTCAAAACACCCAAACAAGAAAAGCCCCTGGGTATGATTTTAGTTTTCAATTCTTCTGTGATTAATTAGATAGATTTCAGAATTGTATTCAAAGTGAATATACTATGATGAAAACAACACAGAGAGAACTGCTTTGTCTTGTTGTTTTTTCCTGTTTATAAATTGATATCAGCAATGTCCAATTGGTATTGACCCCCAGCACCTTTTAATGCAGTCTGAATCAATATGAAAATCAAGACCCTTCATGGCTGACAATCAATAACACTTTGGCCCCACCTCCACCCCAGCATTTCCCTCATCAAACCCCTGAGACTCCTATGGATCAGGATTTGTGTGGCCAGCAGGACCAGGGCAGTGATTCTTCCCCTGTGCTCAGCACTGATTGGGCAGCACCTCGAGTGCTGTGTCCAGTTCTGGCCCCCCAGTTTAGGAAGGACATGGAGGGGCTGGAGCATTTCCAGAGAAGAGCAACAAGGCTGGTGAGGGGCCTGGAACACAAGTCCTGTGAGGAGCAGCTGTGGGAGCTGGGGTTGTTTATGCTGGAGGAGACTCAGAGGAGATCTCATCACTCCCAAAAACTCTTTGAAAGTAAAGCGCAGCCAGGGGAGGGTCGGGCTCTTTTCCAAGGGAAAAGACAGGGCAAGAGGACACAGCCTTAAATTAGCACCAGGGAAGGTTCAGGCTGGACATTAGTAAATACTCATCAAAAAATGTGACTGGGCATTGGAATGGGCTGCCCATGGAGGCTGGTGAGTCACCATCCTTGGAAGTGTTTCAGGATAGACTGGACGTGGCACTGAGTGCCATGGTCTGGGTGACAAGGGGGTGTTAGCTCACAGGTGGGACTTGATGCTCTCAAAGGTCTTTTCCTGCCTGGGTGATTCTGTGATGATTGTGACACTGCAGGGCCCTGGGGAAGCAAGGGGCCATTGTGACACTGCAAGGCCTTGTAGAACTGAGAGCACCATAGTGACACTGTGCACGACATGGCACCACAGAGCCGAGGGGCCACTGTGACATTGTGGGGCTACATGTAAGCAAGGAGTCCATTGTGACACTCTGTGTCCTGTGGAACCACAGAGGCCACTGTGACACCACAGGGCCTTGTGGAACCAAGGGGCCATTGTGCCCCTTTGGAACCAAGGAGAGCCTTGTGAGAGCCTGAGGCCCAATGGAATAACCTGACGAACAGTACTGGGAGAACTCGGAGCTGACAGCCTGCAGAGCAGGCTGAATCCCAGAAAACCAGGACTGCGAACCTGGGGCCAAGACTGGAGCCGGGAGACAGCCGGAGTCAGAGAGCTGTCTGGGACATTCCGGAGACCCACCTGACTACGGCAGGATGGAAAACCCGCGAAAAATCGTTGGCTTTTCTCCTCTCCCACCGAGAGAGGTAATATGAGCTTATAGCTCAGGAGCCTGTCGGATCGCTTTGGAGTGGTGGCAGCCCGCAGAGCCACGGCAGCCCGCGGAGCCCTGGCATCCCGCGGCGCAGAGCCGCGCGGAGCGGCCCGGAACCCTGCGGCGCAGAGCCGCGCGGAGCGGTGCCGAGCGGCCTGGAGCAGAGCAGCGCGGAGCAGAGCGGCCCGGAGCTGTGCCATCTTTCATCAGCGTGCCGGGAGCCTGGACAGCAGAGCCAGTGGCTGACAAGAGCTGTCAGGGAGCCATGGGCAGCGCCGGACTGTTTTCTCCCCGTCGAGAGAGGTACTTGGTGTTTCCCCCCCTCCCAGCATAGCGGCTAGGTGGGAAATTCCGAACAATGGGAAACAGTCAGTCTAAACAGGAGGAAATTATCATCTCACTGTGGAAGGATGTCCTTCAGGACTTAGACAGCCCTATCCCAGACAAGGATTTGATTGCCTTGTTAGGTTGGGCGACAGAGCGTGGGTTTTCGGAGGAGGAAGGAGAAGTTTTTTCTATGGACACTTGGAAAGAGTTAGGAAACTATTGCGTACAGCTCTCCAGAAGGGAGATGCCTCAGTCTGCCCCCTGATGACCACCTGGGGAACCATTGATCAAAGTTTAATGGAAAGTGAGACAAGTTTTGAGGAGAGCAAGGCAAGTTCAAAACAGAGAGAGGAAGAATCTGTCTGCTATCCTGGCTACACGACCTTAACGGCGCTGGACACTGACGGCTTGCAGCAGTCTGCCTGCCTGTCCGGTCACAAACGGACCCCTCCCACCGGCATTTCCAGCTGCTTTGCCGCTCCCACCCTGTGCTGACAGCAACGATGGCTTTGTCCTTACTTTAGAGGGGGGAGCAGCAGGGGCTGGTTTCATTCCTGTGATGGGCAAGGGAGGAGGGAGTGCTGGGGCAGATGTTTTTGATACTCAAATGAGAGAGACTCAGAGTTTTCCTGTGCCTGATGCTGTCTCTATGATAAAACAGTGAGATTGGAAAAAGAGAAAGAAAGTATCTAAACGATCCTGTTATTGTGAATCACCTTTGCCTCATTTCAGGCTTCAGATGAGACATGCCTAGGTCCTTCCTGCTGACCTGCAAGGTGTCCACCCTGACCTGCACCAGGGGCACAGTGTGATCACAGTTGAGCTTTGACATGCTGACCAGCTCACCAAACACTGACCAAATGAAAACACTGAGCAGATCATCCCTCTAGAAGCAGGGAATGGACATTCATCTGTTCATGTTGGAACTGTTAATATAGTTTTGATTGTTATATTAGAATAATCACTTAGTGGTTGGTTTTTCACTGTTTGATAAGCCTGGTGAATGGTGATGGGTTTTTGTTATTGTATTAGGATTAAGTTTTGCAGAGAAAAAGCACCAAGCATGAAGATTTCCCTAGGCACTTCAGGTGTCCACAAATCTCCTGAGTGGTGTTTGTTCTCCTTTGCAAAAGGGTCCTGTAAAGGATTACAAACACTTCTCTTTTTCTTTTTTTCTTTAAACTAAAAGGCGGACTTGTGGACACTGCTGCAGGCCTAGGCAGATTTCAGCCAGGCCTTTCTCACAGGGTCTGAGTTTTTTCTCAGGCCCTGAAAACCTTCTCAGGCCTAGCTGAAACTTTTCTGTAAACATGAGAGAAAGAATCATAACAATAGATAAACACCTGCTGGTTCCGTGAGAAAGCCTGGGACAAGAGGTGTCTCTTTCTCTGCCCAATGAATTGTCTGTATTTTGTTTTGCATGAACTGTATTATGAAAAGCAATGGCTTCATTCAATAAGCTGCTCTTTCTTGCACCAAGTAAGAGAGTGCCTTGTTGCTGTGTTCCTTCACCGCTCCATAACCCTTCATGCAGCAGCAACACTGTGGGGCTACATGGAAGCAGGGAGTCCATTGTGACACTCTGGGCCCTCGTGGAACCACAGAGGCCACTGTGACACTGCAGGGCCTTGTGGAACCAAGGGGCCATTGTGCTACTGTGGAAGCAAGGAGAGCCTTGTGAGAGCCTGGGGCTCAATGGAATCAAGGGGCCATTGAACCACTGCAAGGACTCTTGGAGCTAAGGGAACAATTGTGACACTGTGGTGCCCCAAGGAGCCAAGGGTCCCTCGTGACACTGCACGATCTTGTGTAACCAGGGTTCCGTTGTGACACTGCAGCACCAAGGAATTCATGGTGGCACTCGGAGGCCTCATGGAACCAAGAGGCCACTGTGACCCTGCAGGGTCTTGTGGGACCATGCAGAGCATTGTGACAGAGCAGGACCTCATGTCATGATGGGGTCATTGTGACACTGCAGGAATGAAACCCATGCAACCAAGGGGCCAGTGGTGCTCCTCAGGGACTCATGGAATGAAGGAAACATGTTTGATACTGTGGTGCCCCTTGGGACCAAAGGCCATTGTGACACTGTGGGACCAAGGAGAGCATTGCTGCACTGTGAAACCTCATGGAACCAAGGATCCACTGTGACACTGCAGGGATCCAAGGGACTTTGTGACACCAGGGGGTCCCATGGAACCAAAGGCTCATTGTGATACTGGAGGTCTCATGGAATCATGGAGACAATTGTGACACTCCAGGCCCTCATGGAACTGTGGTGACACCAAGCTGGCTGCGAGTGTTTTCCTGAGGGAGGGTAGGAGGACTCTGAATGGGAACCTGGATAGGCTGGATCCAAGGCCCAAATTCAACAAGATGAGGTTTAACAAGACCAAGTGCTGCGTCCTGCATTGTGTCTACAACAACACATGCAGCACTAGAGAGTGGGGACAGAGTGGTTGGACAGTGGCCAGGATGGACCACTAGGGACACTGATGGACAGCCGGCTGGACATGAGTGTACAAATGGCCAAGAAGGCCAATGGCTCCCGGGCAGGATAAGGAATTGTGTGGCCAGCAGGACCAGGGCAGTGATTCCTCCCTTGTACTCAGCACTGGTTGGGCAGTACCTCAAGTGTTGTGTCCAGTTCTGGGCCTTCTAATTTAGGAAGGACATGGAGGGGCTGGAGCATGTCCAGAGAAGGGCAACACGGCTGGGGAGGGGTCTGGAACACAAGTCCTGTGTGGAGCCGCAGAGGGAGCTGGGGCAGTTTATCCTATGGAAGAGGATCAGAAGAGACAAGGTGGTGTCAGGGCAGAGGTTGGACTTGATGATCTCCAGGGTCCTTTCCAGCCTGGCTGATTGTGTGATTCTCTGAAACCACCCCTGGAGCAGTTGCTGTATGAGTCCTGAGCCTCCTCTTCACAAGGTCCAGCAGCCCAGGTCCCTCAATCTTTCCTCACAGCCCCAAAGCCCATCCTGTCAGTCCTGCAGAGCCTCTCCAGCCCCTCCTCATTGCCCAGAACAGGGAGCCCCACACCCAGACACAGCAGCCCAGATGTGCCCCCTGGCCTGTGGTGCCTCTGGCAAGGGAGCAGCACGAGGCACTGCAGGACCCTGCAGACAATTCCTGAAGCACCTGTAGGATGATCCTGCTCCCCAAGGTACATTCCCATGGTGCCAGCTCAGGAACTGAAATGGGGAGTGGGACCAGAGAGAAAAGGGCAAAGAGGGATGGGCTGTTTGCAGGGGAGGGAACAGGGCTGGGTAAGAAGAAGAAATTTTTACGAGGAAGAATAAAGAAATGAAAGCTGAAGCAAAGCAAATGCTCAGGGCAGTTTGGTGGTGGCTGCCAGACAACCCTGGCTCTGAGCAACAATATCTGCATTGGGACAGGAAACTCAGAGCTCGTGGTAACAAACTTTCAGAGGCCTCCACAAAAAACATGAGTGGTTTCCCTCCCATCCCCCAGACTTTGCTGGCCCCAGGGGCTGATGGCATTTATGCCCACTCAGCTCCATCTCCCCACAGCAGCACCATGCTGCGCCAGCAGTGATCTGCCTTGAGGTCTGCACACAAACATTGGTGCTGCAGCTCCAGAGAAGGAAACAATAGGGGCATCTTTGGAGAAAACTTTGCTGGGAGATCCTTTTGTTAATTTAAAACCACTGAGAGAGCAGCTCCCCATTGAAAGAGTTTATGGCCATAGGGAAGGTGGGGAAAAGAAAAATGGGAAATGGCACAAAGAATGACATTTTTGTGAACAATATTTTTAAAAAGTAGATCAAAGAGAAAATGCTCTAAAATGAAACCAACAAGAAGTATCAAAGATGATTTTGATTAAAAGTGATTTTCAGAAATTTGCTAGCACTTTAATGTTTCTGAAACCATCCAGTCATCAGTGTCCACACTGCAGCCTTGAGCTCCTGGTTCCTTAGGCTGTAGATGAGGGGGTTCAGGGCTGGAGGCACCACTGAGTACAGAACAGACAGGGCCAGATCCAGGAATGGGGAGGAGATAGAAGAGGGCTTCAAGTCGGCAAATATGGCAATAATGACAAAAAGGGAGAGCACCACCAGGTGAGGGAGGCAGGTGGAAAAGGCTTTGTGCTGTCCCTGCTCAGAGGGGATCCTCAGCACGGCCCTGAAGATCTGCATATAAGAGAAAATCATGAACACAAAACAACCAAATACCAAACAGGCACTAACAGCAAGCAGCCCGAGTTCCCTGAGGTTTGAGTGTGAGCAGGAGAGCTTGAGGATCTGGGGCACTTCACAGAAGAACTGGCCCAGGACATTGCCATGGCACAGGGGCAAGGAAAATGTATTGACTGTGTGTATGAGAGCATTGAGAAAGCCACTGGCCCAGGCAGCTGCTGCCATGTGGGCACAAGCTCTGCTGCCCAGGAGGGTCCCATAGTGCAGGGGTTTGCAGATGGACACGTAGCGGTCGTAGCACATGATGGTCAGGAGGGAATACTCTGATCCAAGGAAGAAGATAAAGAGAAAGAGCTGTGCAGCACATCCAGAGTAGGAGATGTTCCTGGTGTCCCAGAGGGAATTGTGCATGGCTTTGGGCACAGTGGTGCAGATGCAGCCCAGGTCAGTGAGGGCCAGGTTGAGCAGGAAGAAGAACATGGGGGTGTGCAGGTGGTGGCCGCAGGCTACGGCGCTGATGATGAGGCCGTTGGCCAGGAGGGCAGCCAGGGAGATGCCCAGGAAGAGGCAGAAGTGCAGGAGCTGCAGCTGCCACGTGTGTGCCAATGGCAGCAGGAGGAAGTGGCTGATGGAGCTGCTGTTGGACATTTGTCTCCTGGCATCGTAAACTGTTGAAAGAAAACATTAACAAGGTGGGACATATTGCCTTGAGTCAATCCTATGCTATTTTTTTTCACACTCACTGAAAATTACTTCTCTTTTTTGGGGGTAAATTCACTTACATTGTTTTATGATTTTTGAGTTTGGGTTTTTTTCTGCTGTGTTGCTGCCTAATCTTCTGCATTGCTCTCAGCCTGAGCACTGGAGAGCACAGAGGGAAAGCAGGGCTCCCTGTACCCTAGTGCAGTTAGTCTGCTGTTCCCACACAGGTTCCCTTTGCTCATTCTAACTCTATTTCAGGATGACTGCACTTAAAACATGCTTGAAAATAAAGTGGACTCTTTGTAAGGTCCAATTTAAAAGTCACTTTCACGAAACTCTTCTTTCTTTGCCTGTGAAGCCGGACAGGAAGGGATATACAGGGTTGGTCTGGCTCCCTGCAGCCTGCAGTTGTGCCTACTGGGAGCTATTTCTCTCTACTCAAGCCTTGTTCCCTGCAAGTGCTGCCAGAGCCCAGCCCAGCCCTGGAGGCTCAGCTCTGCCCTGCATACCCCTACCCAGCACAGGGCACTGCCCAAGGGCATCTCCCTGCCAGCAGGGCCTTAAGGGCAGCTCAGAGAAACTGAGATGCTGCAAGCCAAGGTGCTGCTGCTGCTGTCTGTAGGCAGACAGCACTGTGTGGAGGCACTTTGTGAGACACATCTGAGGCAGGTCTACTAATGCCCAGTGGGACAGTGCAGGAGTCCCAGCAAGACAGACACACCTGACAGCCCCTTTCCCTTCCCTTGAGGAGAAAGCTGAGAGCAGCCCTGGCCATGCAGCACCCTCTGCACAGCAGGAGGAATCTGCCCTGATGGGGGTCACTCCTTCCACCTCCAACTTCTCCCCACAGTCCATGGGGAGCTCCCAGGCAGGCTGAGAGCTGCCCCTGGCAGGTGGCACATGCCCTGGGCTGGCCAAGAGCCCTCAGGGCTGCAGGAGCTGCTCTGCAGGACAGGCCTGGCTGCAGCCCCAGCTTCAGCCCCTGCAGTCATCCCTGGCAGCAGGAGCCGTCCTGCCCTGTCCCTCTGATCGTGCCCAGGGCAGCCCTGCTCTGCAGCACATGCTCCTCCTCCTCCTCCTGTGCCTCAGAGAAACTGGGAGAGTCCTCCTGACACATCCCCCAGGCTGTGGGCTGTGCTGGCTCCAGAAGCACAGGGGACATTACCCTGCACCTACAGACTCACCATGTCCAGGGCTGTGAAGACGTTTCCCCAAGTGAAGTCACAACTCAATGTCTTCCCAGTGCTGATTGCATTTAGCCTGTCTGTGCCTGGCTCCTGTCCCCTCAGCCCTGCTGGGCTGGGAGAGGAACTGCTCCTCAAAAGAAATGTCTTTTTGAAGCTTTTCTTGGTTTACCTTGGGAGTTGCCTCTGTGCCAGAAGCCCAGCCCAGCTCTGCAGCACAGACACAGCACAAGGATTTTAATGATCCTCTCAGGGCTTTGGTGCTGTTTACATCAGACACAGCCCCTGAGAGAGTGCTCAAAAAACTTCTCATAAACTCAAAATTAAATTGAAACTCCAAAGTTTCTCTAAGTTTTAATGGCTTCCACTGAGGAATATGAGTGTGAAGATGTCCCAAGGTTCCAGATAGAGCAGAATGCTGGAGGAACTCATGACAGGTGAGGACAAACAAGGGAAAGGTGTCTCTGATGCTGAACAAACCTGGATGTGTTTCAGGAATGCAAAGGGACAAGGCCTGAGCCCCAGCCCCTGGCAAGGCAGATCCTGTCCCTCCCTCATTGCTCAGGGCTCTTCCTGGGCACTGGGCTCTGGGGATGTGCAATGCCAAGGGCAGGACCATGGGGCGGCCCCTGCCAGGCTGCTGAGCAGGGACAAGGAGGCAATGAGGCCCCAGCACAGCAAGGCTCACTTGTCCCCTGCTGGCCAAGGGCCCAGGGCCAGCAGCCATGGCCCAAGTGCTGCAGGAGTTGGCTCTGGCAGGGCCTTTCAGCTGCTGCCCATCCCTGTGCCCTCTGCAGCCCAGGCTGTCCTACGGTGTCCCTGCCCTGCGCCTCTGTCCCTGCAGGCTGTCCCATCCTTTGCTGGCTGGCTCTTCCTTTGCCTGCCTGCCTCTGCCTGGCTCTGCACAAAATCCTTGGTCTTGATACCAAAAGGTTTAATTCAATTTTACTGTGCCTATGAAATTTTAGCTCAGGAAGAAGGCTTGCAGGAGTTGCTTTCCCAGCAAGGATGATTGGATGACGTCCAGTGCTGCTGGGGAGATCTCAGGGGTCTTCGGTCCGGGATGGTTTTATAGTTCTTTCCAAGCGAGTGGCCTTTAGCCAGAAGGTGGGGAGGCTTAGAACCATTGTTCGTGGAGAAGCGATATGACCAGGAGGAGAAGTCCAGAAGTAGTGGAGCAGTGCGTGACCAATTATCAGGGTCAGCAGGACCCATGTTCGGGGTCTCATTGTTTCTTCCATCGTCCAGTGAACACAATACCAATCTTATGACTGGTTACCATGAGAACATATCCTGGCCATTCGAAAGCCGCACCCCACTCAGGCTAGCCACAGTCCAAAAGCCGTAGTTCAGGGGTCTTCTTTTCTTCCGATGGTCGTTGGTCAATACAGGCTCTAGACGGACTCTCACATCACCCGTGACCAACGAACGTCGCTGAAGAACTCCATTCGCATGATGTAGTCACGTCGTCTTCGGGGCTCATCCGAGTCGGTAGCTAACCCGGGAAACAGGGGCAGGAAAAGGGGGAAAGAGAAAGAAAGGAAAAAGGGAGAAGGGATAAAATAATCACAGCAAATTGATTAGAGAACAATTCTTCATAATCATTTTGGTTACAATTTAAACAATCAATTAAATTGATCAGATAGTTTTTCAAATAATTCAAGCAATTACAACAAATCAATAAAATAACTTTCAAACAATTACAATTTAAACAATTAATACAATTAATACAATTTAATTAATACAATTAATAAAAATCAAAACAAATCAATATTGATCATCTTATGTTTTTTTATAATTAATACAATTATTTTTCCAAAATAATTTTTTAATCAAAACTTAACATTACTAAAACTGATCACATCAATTCTATGATTAGTTTGGTGTTAGTGGCCTAACTCTTGCTGCTAGTGTAGTTTGACTGGTGTCAATAACTTTAGGGTATTTCTGGCAGATGGTATAGTGATCAGATTGTGTGCTTCTATTGCTGATGCCAGTCGTGTCAGTCGTTTTACTATTCTCCAGTTCTGGATGTATAGAATAGCTGACAAAACAAAACTAATCAAAACCAAAATCAAAAGCACAACAATAGGATGACACAATTTGTTTAGGATGCCAGTAGCAGTAGGTGACTACCCAAAACAACTAAAACAAACCACAAACAATTTAAATTAATATTTAAAAGAAAATGCAACATAATTAAAATAAACAATCTTAATAACTAAAAAGTCATTTTTATCAATATTCATAATGCAATATAATAAAAATAAGCAATTTTTAAAACAAGCAATTTTCAAATTATAATTCAAAATGTAACAAAACTAAAAAATGCAAAATCATGTTTTATCCCTTTTAAATCATACATTTAGCCTTGTGCTAATAACCTTAGGGATGTCAACAGTGGCTGATTTGTGTACATAATGCAGAGGATTGCTGATCTGTAAAAGATAATGAAAGGTAAAAATTATACCTTGTAATTTTAGTAAAGTTACAAACATATGAAGATTTAAATGATTTTTAATACTTACTACCAAATATGCATTATCACAAACAATTCTAAAATATGCATACCCATTGCCTATATTCCTTATCAGAGTTTCAAAAATCTCATTTGGATAAATTTCAAAGTTGCAGTTGTCATGATTCAGTCCTAATGCAATGATAGGGAATGTTGAACATACTAAAGCATTACATATGATCAGTACAAAGGCTGTGTTTGTGTTTGTACTGGAGTCATAGGTAAAATTTACCAAATTTCCATCAGGATTTGAATTCTTTTTCAAAAAAAATCATGGGTATTATCCCAAATTATTTTCTGGATTTCTGTAGGGAAAATACCTTCTTCACCTTTCCTTATAATTGAGGCAACAACTCTTGCATCCAAAGCTGTGCCTGGATACAGCAAAAAGCTAAAGAAATGTTAGCCAATTTATTCATTAATACTTCTAAATCAATGCTATTCAAAATTCTCAATCATGTTCCCTCACCACTGGTTATTTTTCTTTTGTTTATTTTTTAAAATGATCTCGCTTTTGCAACCAGTCTGTCTACCCTTAGAACAGGTGAACAAGCTGGCTGAAATACTGAGTCATTGTTTTGCACTGGCAATTTGACTTGTTTTAAAACATGCCGAACTGAACAGTATTTGCTCTTGGTCAATTTTCCAAATTACTTAAGGTCCAATTTCAAGAATTTTCAGGCTCAGACTAACCAGTGATTTGGGTAAAAGGTGTTATTAACACTATCCTGTCGACTACAGGGCAAAATGCCTTTTTTGCATTGTCTTTACCACACAAAATTTTATGGGAAAATTCTAAAACAGTTCAATTTTGATTTTGAATCTCACAAAATAAAACACAGCTGTAAGGTCCTGGGCCATAACATATCCAGGTATACAGGTTCGATGAGGGATTCAGCAATTAATCTTCATGTTCCACGGCGTTATTCTGTGAAACGTAAACACAACAGAATCTGCCACACAGAGAGGCAGTAAGTTAAAATGATAGAGCTATGTAGCATGTAGCATGGACTGGAATTCTGTTAACTTCCCAATTATTCTCCCAAAAGGGAATCCGCTCTGTACCTCCTGTAGAAGCAGCATAAGATTCGGTGTAATTGCAAACACGGGAGGCACTCTGCACTGTGAGCTGAAAAACACTCCAAACAAACATCAGCGACCCAAACCAAGGGCCACCCCATCCTCCAGCAATAATTTGTTCAGCAAAAGCATTAGTGAACAAAGATTGTCTGGGGGAGGAAACAGAAAATATTTTAATTACCAAGGCAGGTTTGTTGTAGCTGCTACTTAAGTTCTCAGTTTTTGATATTGCCAGATTTTTACAGTTCCTGAAGATTTTATAGTAGTGCTCAATCGGGGCATACCACTTCCTAACTGAGGATTTCTGGGCCACCCCGTCAAGGGGGGCAGTCCCAGTAGTGGCTGTCTTCAAAAACTTCAGTTTCTGAGAAGTTTTTTGAATTTTCCTTGAGGCAATTTGCAAGTTAAGGCTTTCTAAATGGGTGATTATTTTTTCTTGGAGTTCCTTTTTGAATTCAGGCATTTTAACCTGATCTAAAGAGGTTAATGTATCGGGTGGGATACATGTCATTTCACCCTTCCAGAAAATCCCCAAAAATTTGACTTCCTGTGAGGGTTTCTGTATTTTCTCTGAAGGAATCTGCAAACCAAGGCTTTCTAGGTGTGCTTGTACACCCCTCACTTCCTTTTTTTCTCCTTCTCCTATCAATCTGTATTGATACACGGCTACAGTGTCAGGTTTGGGTATGTGTTCCCATGTGAGAGCAAAACAATTCATGTGTTCTGGCCGTATAGGTATAGGACATGTAACCGGCCTAATTGGAGAGGTAAAAGGACTGTGAGTGTAGATGAGTCTTAAGGCATTGACAACAAAGTATTGTTTTCTTATTGTGACAACTCCACATTTCTGGGCAGCTAAATTTGTTAATGCAGAGTCACTTACAAAAGTAATAATTGCCTGTTCAGGACCAACTATTGCTGTTATTAATAAATGTCCATTTTCAGGATTTTGGGTGAGCGATTCCAAAAACAACCAATCACCCCGTTTCTCTGCTCACCTAAGAGAGACGGTGATTTATAGTTTCCTGATTCTGAAGTTGTTTTGACTCAAATCCTGCAAGTTGAGAAGAATGCTTTGGCTGGATGCCCAGAACCTGAGGAGAAAGTTGCTTTGGCATAATAGCCAAACTCTGTGAAATTGGCAGGGCACTGGGATTTCCCACAAGAATATTATCAATATATTGATTAACAGCCACATTTTCAGGTTTGGGATTTTGAACTGGGGATCCCAAATCCTGCATAACCAGTTTGGTCACTTCTTTGGCACTAGAGTGAACAGGGTATTGTTTTACATTTACAGCTAATTGTATAGGTGATTTATAGCCAGCAGTGAATTGTAATTCATGTACAATTTGCGAGCAGGCAGCTTTGAAAAAGTTTTTTAGAAGTTGATCAAGGTTACCAATTAAAGCTACAAGGTCTCCCCTTTTTAAGGGGTTAAGCTCTGCTGCCGAATAAACTGTGTGCTGACTTGGGGACCATAAGTTACGTTTCACTTGTGCTGCAATGAAAACTCTGTGTCCCCAGAATCCACAAGCTACTTGTTCTGATAATTCAGTAGCAGTGCACTGGATTTTTGTAGTGGTTATTTGTGGGTTAAAATTCTCATCATTGCTACAATTGTGTTCTGACTTAACCAAAAGTTTCAAGCTAGGGCAACAATATTCCCCACTATTTTTCAGAGTTAGTTCCTTTTGAGGATATAATTGATTAACTTGGTTATCCTCCGTTTCTTTTGGTGGAAAAGTGTGTTTTAAAATGTTACCGTGTTCTTGTTTTAGGCTACATCTTAGAGAGTTATTTTCATATTTTAAAGAATGAATCTCATCTCTCAGAGCATGATTTTCATTTCTCAAAGCATTATTTTCATTCCTTTCTTCATCTAATTGTTTTTGCAAGATTTTTATATAATTTGCTTGTTGATCTAATTGTTTTTGCAAGATTTCTGTGTTATTTAAATTTTGATCTACTTGTTTTTGCAAGATTTCTGCGTAATTTGCTCCGTGCTCCAATTGGTTTTGCAAGGCTTCCACTAAATTTTGCAGAGAATTAATAATTGCTATTTCTTCACTGTTTCGCATAAAGCGAGTTTCTACAGCTGCTGTGAGGCAGGCCCCAAAACTGAGCAGAAAATGGTCTTATTTCTTCCCAGTTTGAATTTTGATTCATGTTGCAAAAAATGTATCCTATCAATCACATTTTCTAAATTAAACCAATTACTGTTAGCCCATTCTTCTTCTGCTTTGGAGGGTCTAGCATTGAGCTTGCCTAACAAGGCGTAGAATGCAGCTTTATGATTTTCAGACATTTTGCGAGGGGAAAATGCCACTTCAGGAGTTCGAACTTAGTTACACACTCAGCACCCTGCTGAGTCAGCTCCCCTCTCTTCCCTGAGTGGGTGAAGAGACACACACACACTTCCTTGGGAGGTCCTAACTTCACTAAACTACACTTTGTCTCTTCGCTCTTCCCAAGAAGTCAAATACAGCAACTCACAAAAACACAAGTCCCATCTTTTGCACAACTGAGACAATTTTCAAAGAATTCTCCGATAACTGAAACGGAGTTGGTTACACCTGGGTCTGTGTGCAGATTGCGGAAAGAACCAATGCCACCTCCCTTGCTTTCTACCACTGTTCAGCTTTCGCTGACAGGATAGGTGCGGCTGAAATGGCACGGAACTTCCCCTGTTACAAAGTGCACAGAGTACCGCAACTCCCCAGTATCGGGAATCAACAGCCGACTACGCCAAAAAATGTCACGGTCCGCCTAGTTAAGGCGGGGTCGTGAAGGTTCTTTTAGAATCTCAGCGTGCAAAAGACACACAAAGGGACAATATCAGTTACTTTTGCAGAAATGCACTTTATTTGTGCCACAACAGTGTATGCGATAGAAGAAAGAATGGGGAGGGGAGAGAGAGAGAAGAAGGAAAAAGGGGAGAGATGAGGAGGGGGTTATATGAAAATAGCTACCAACAGCCGGAAGAGCCGATGAGAATAAGAAGACATCTGGCTCAAGGGTGCCGTGGTAGAAAAAACCAAGACTGAACTTGGGAACTTGGTGTGGGATTTATGGAAATGGGTAAATGGTAATAGACATGTAGTGACTGAATATAAGCAACACCAATGTAGAATCACATGTCCATGTAAGGTTAGTAGTTATCCCACATTGGACCTGAGGCCTGAAAATATTAGTGAAAACAAATTTGTTTTAAGGAGTCTTATTCTGATATTTCTGTGATTTGGTTACAGCAGGGTCTCACAGAACCAAGGAGTCAACTGTGACACTATGGAACCTCAAGAAACCAAGGGGCCTTTTGACACTGTGGGAGCTCATGGAACCAAAATCCATTTCAACAGAGTGGGGTTACATCAAACCTATGGTCCCTTGTGATACTGCAGATCCAAGGAGACCATTGTGGCACTGAGAAACATCAATGAACCAAAAGGCCATTTTGACTGAGAAAGGCCTCATGGACCCAAGGGGTCATTGTGACACTGTGGAACCACATGGAACCAATGGTCCATTTGTTGTATTGCAGATCCAAGGAGGCCATGGTGACACTGAGGAACATCCTGCAACCATGGGTGCATTGTGACACTGCAGGGCCTCACAGAACCGAGGAGTCCATTGTGACACTGTGGAACCTCACAGAACCAAGGTGACCATGTTATACCACAGAACCTCGTGTAACAAAGGGTCCATGGTGACACTGCAGAACTGTTACTGAGAGTAGGAAAGCTCATGGAACCAAAAGTCCATTGTGACCAAGGGGCCATTGTGACACTGTGGATTCAAGGAGACCATTGTGACACTGAGGAACCTCATGGAACCACGGGCCCATTGTTATACTGTGGAGACTCATGAAACCCAAGGTCCATTGTGGCATTGCAGGGCCTCATGGAACAATGGAGACTATTTTGAATAAGAACCACAGAATTTAAAAGGTTGGAAAACCCCTGTGAGATCATCAAGTCCAACCTATGACCTACCATCACCTCATCAATTAAAACATGGCTCTGAGTGCCATGTCCAGGCATTTTTAAAATGCCTCCAGGGACGGTGTCTCCACCACCTCCCTGGGCAGAAGATTCCAGTGCCCAATCACTCTTTCAGTGAAAGGGGCATTCTCACACTACAGATCCAAGGAGACCATTGTAAAACTATGGGGTATAATAGAGCCAAGTGTCCATTGTGACACAGCAGGACCTCATGAAACCATGGAGGCCATTTTGACAATTTAAGGCTTTGTCAAATCAAAGGGCTGTTTTGGCTCTTCAGGGCCTTATGAAACCAAGGAAACCATAGTGACACTGTGGGGCTCAATGAAACCAAGGGGCCATTGTGACACTGAGGGGTCTCATGGAATCCATGGTCTGTTGTGACACTGAAGGGCCTTATGGAATCACAGAGACTCTTGTGACACTTCGTGGCCCCGTGGAACCAAAGGTCCAATGTGACACTACTAGGCCCCATGGAACTAAGGATTCATGTAACAGTGTGGGACCCCATGGAACCAAAGGTCCATTGTGACACTGCAGGGTCTCATGGAATCCTGGAGGCCATGATGACACTTTGAGGCCTCATTAAATCAAGGGGCTCTGCAGGGCCTCATGGAACCAAGGAGACCCTTCTGCCATTGTGAGTCCCCATGGAACCAAGGGTCCATTGTGATACTGTGGTGTGGGAAATGCAGACACAGAGAGCTCCCAGGGCCTTGTGCATACAGGATCAGAGACAGAGATGGGTACAAGGTTTGACCTAAGACCTTGGAGAAGGCTTAGAGAATTAGAACATTAAAGTGAAACAGACATGAAACAAGAATATAAGTTGGTAGTTTAAGTAAAAATATATTTTAAGCAAACATATGTATTATGTAAGCAAAGCAATATATTAAATAGGATAGTAAAAAATTTTAAAGTTTAGCAGTAGAACCTGTTATAAAGTTAGATAGAAGTTTATGATGTATCAATGTAAGTTTGTGAAGTGTTATATGATTGGTTGAAAAATGATGCATTTCTGCAAAGCCATGAGAAGCAAAGCAATTAATGATTGGTGTAAAAAGAGACTAGTATTTGAGGAAGAATTTGATTGGCTAAAAAACTAAAATAAAGCGTTGTAACTAAGAATTAGGCGACTTCTGGTATTATGGTATTGGAGCTAACAGCTTTAATGTCTCCCCCTTCTATGACACTGATGCAATAAAGCAATAAACCATCTTTTGCAATGTCTGCCAGTTGCCCCATCTCTTATATAATATTAATGTCCCAATAGGGTTTAAGGACATCATATTTACCCTATTGAAATCAATGGGGATATAAGGACAACAGGTCTACTGTACTAAAGTCAATAGAAATTTAGGGACACAAGGTTTACCCCATCTAAGTCAATTTGGATCTATGGTCACCAGGTCTACCCTGTTGAAGTCAAAAGGGATTTAGGAACACCAGGTGTATCCTTTAATGTCAGTGGGGATTTTGCAGACGTTTGGTGCTAAAATGGGGAAATGTGGAGAAATTTGGGGGAAATCTTGGGCTGAATTCTGGGAATTTCTGCTCCAGGATTGTGGTGCTGATGCTCTGGAATCCCTGGATGAATTCCTGGAAGCCAATCCCTAATCCATGATCCTACAGCTGCAGATCATGCTGGAGCTGTGTCTCCAAGTAAGCCCAAAAAATCTCCGATTTCAGCCCAAAATCTGGGAATTCCGAACCCGAAATTGGGACTTTTAGCACCAAAAATTTTGGGACAACAAGCCTACCCATTGAAGTCAATGTGGATTTAGCGACATCAGGTCTACCCATGAATAGGGCTTGATGGGGAAGGGTTACTGGTTAAACTGGGAGCACTGGGAGGGCTAAGGGGGAGCACTGGGGGAGGAGCTGGAACCACTGGGGGGGAGCTGGAAGCACTGGAAGGGAGGAAAGGGGCAAACTGGGAAAACTGGGGATCTACTGGGTGAACTGGGAAAACTAGGAGGGCAAATTAGTCAAACTGGGAGCTATTCTGGGAGCACTGGGTCATAACTAGGTCCACTGGGAAGCATTAGTGGAGATAAATTTGAATTAGCAGAACACCAGGTCCCCCCCCATTGAAATCAAAAGGGATTGAGGGATACCAGGTCTAGCATTAAAGCCAAAAGGGATTTTTAAGGACACCAGGTCTAACCTGTTAAAACAATAAGGATTTTGGGACACCAATTTTGTGGTACCCCAAGATTTTTAGTAGATTCAGGTGTCCAAGGGGCAGTCAGATGTACTTGGGAGATTTCTGGGGGCACCCAGGTTTACCCAGGTGAGTTTTGGGGATATCCAGGTGACGTTTGCAGCACCCAAGTGTCCTGTCTCACCTTAAAGGGGCTGGGAGAAGATGATGGCCACTGTTTCATCCTCTTGGTTGACATGTACACAGATGACCCTCGGCTGCAGCAGGGGGCTGCTGGAGGGCACCTCAACATTCAGGGGTACCCCAAAACTCCAGGTGAGAGCCCCAGGGGTGGGAGACAGCCCGAGTTACCTTGGGAGAGGATGCAGCGCAAGTACACTCAGACGCTTTTGTCTGTGGGGTCGGTGAAGGTGATGTTCTGCACCAGGTCCAGCTCTGAGGGGGGCAAACAGGGCACCCCAAAATCTCAGGGGAGCAGCAGGGTCACCCAAATTGATTCATGACAAAACTTTATAACCCACAAAGTAAGTTATAAGTATTTATTTTTTTCAGCACCGAGGTGCATGGGGGATAGCTCCTCTAAAATCATGCACACCTTTGGCGACTTGTGCCTCTTTTTTTTTTCTCTACAAACTAGGATTGCACAACGCGCCTAATACATATTCATTTCCTAACCCCGCCTGTCCCTGCTCCGTATTAAAATTAGCTCCATGCCTCTTTGTGACTGCACACTGCTCCCTGTTGGTCGCTCTGGTGGTCATCTGGGTTCTTTGGAATGAAGTAAACAGTCTTCCTCTCAGTTTAACCTCACCTTCTTTGCACGTGCGTATTAGACTTTGGTCACTTTCCAGACCTTGATATAGGTTTTCGCTGGCTTGGGGTCTAAGGAAT